>VWYP01011369.1:195-54631 GCA_013400435.1 Pycnonotus jocosus
CCAGGGCTTAAGGTTAGTGGGGTTTTGAGGGTGGCTATGGTTAGGGTGGCGAAGCTCAAGAGCCCCTGGACCTAGGGTTACTGGCCTTTCAAGGGCACGTAGGGTTAGGGCAACCAGGCTCAGCGGCGGCGGGGCCTAGGGTTACTGGGCTATCAGGGGCAGCTAGGGTTGGGGCTGCCAGGTTAAGTGGCGCAGCGCCTAGGGTTACAGGGCACTCGGGGCCTGTTAGGGTAAGGGCGGCCTGGCTCGGGGGCACCGAGGCCTAGGGTTATTTGGCGCCCGGGGTCGGCTAGGGTTAGGGTTAGGGTTAGGGTTAGAGTTAGGGTTAGGGCGGGCAGGCTCAGGTGAGCCGGGGCTTAGGGTTAGTGGGGTTTTTAGGGCGGCTAGGGTTAGGGTTGCGAGACTCAGGATGCCCTGGACCTAGGGTTATTGGCTTTTCCAGGGTGGCTAGGGTTAGGGCGGCCAGGCTCAGGGGCACTGGGTCCTAAGGTTTCTGGGCGCTCGGGAGCGGCTAAGGTTAGAGTTAGGATTAGGGTTAGAGTTACGGCTAGGGTTAGGGTTAGGGTTAGCGTTAGAGCTACGGTTAGGGTTTGGGATAGCGTTAGACCGGGCAGGCTCAGGTGAGCCCGGGCTTAGGGTTAGTGGGCTTTTGAGGGCGGCTAGGGTTAGGGTGGCGAGTCTCAAGAGCCCCTGGACCTAGGGTTACTGGCCTTTCGAGGGCACCTAGGGTTAAGGCAACCCGGCTCTGAGGCTCCAGGGCCTAGGGTTACTGCACGCTCAGGGGCTGCTAGGGTTAGAGCTGCCAGGTTAAGTGGCGCAGCGCCTAGGGTTACTGGGCACTCGAGGCCTGCTAGGGTACGAGCGGCCTGGCTCAGGTGCACCGGCGCCTAGGGTTTTTGGGCGCCTGGGGGCGACTAGGGTTAGAGTTAGAGTTAGGGCGGGCAGCATCAGGTGAGCCAGTGCTTAGGGTTAGTGGGGTTTTTAGGGCGGCTAGGGTTAGGGTTGCGAGGCTCAGGATGCCCTGGACCTAGGGTTATTCGCTTTTCCAGGGTGGCTTGGGTTTGGGCCGCCAGGCTCAGAAGCACCTGGACCTATGATTACTGGCCTTTCGAGGGCACCTAGGGTTAGGGCAGCCAGGCTCAGGTGTGCCAGGGCTTAGGATTAGTGGTGTTTTGAGTTCGGCTACAGTTAGGATGGCGAGGCTCAGAAGACCCTGGATCTAGGGTTATTGGTTTTGCAGGGCAGCTAGGATTGGGGCTGCCAGGCTCAGGGGTCTTGGGGCCTAGGATTAGTGGGCACTCTGGGGCGACTATGGTTAGGGCGGCCAGGCCCAGGGGATCCGGGGCCTAGGGTTAGTGCAGTCACTGGCGAGGCTAGGGTTACAGCTGCTAGGCTTGTGTGCTACTGGGGCCCAGGATTAGTGGGGTTTCGGCGACGGCTAGGCTTAGGGCTGTCAGCCTCAGCGCTGCCCCGTCCTAGGGTCAGTGGGGTCTCGAGTGTGACTAGGGTTAGGGCTGCCAGGCTCAGAGCCTAGTGTTAGTGGGGTCTTGGGGTCAGCTAGGGTTAGAACTGTCAGGCTCAGGTTCACCGGGGCCTAGGGTTAGTGCAGTCACTGGCGAGGCTAGGGTTACAGCTGCTAGGCTTGTGTGCTACTGGGGCCCAGGATTAGTGGGGTTTCGGCGACGGCTAGGCTTAGGGCTGTCAGCCTCAGCGCTGCCCCGTCCTAGGGTCAGTGGGGTCTCGAGTGTGACTAGGGTTAGGGCTGCCAGGCTCAGAGCCTAGTGTTAGTGGGGTCTTGGGGTCAGCTAGGGTTAGAACTGTCAGGCTCAGGTTCACCGGGGCCTAGGGTTACTGGGCTCTCATGGGCGGCTTTTAGTCAAAAGGTGGCTGCTCTTTCCATTCAGACACCTTCTCACTTCAGCTATTTTCTCATAGAGTTCTGTAGCATGCTTGGTAAAATTTTTAAGTGTTTGTCTCCTCCTCTGAAATACGTCTGCAAGATAAGATATGCCAGGCAGTAAGCTGTAAAACAGTGAACGAATAATCTTCCTAATATATTTGAGAGAACTTGTTAACTTTTTTCTGTTTCAGTCATCTGGAATATATTATCTTCGTCTCGTAGATCAGGATAGACAGTGCTGTCAAAACATAATTTTAGCAGAGCTCACTTTCCTTTTTATTTTTTTTAGGCTTAATTAAGAAAATGCAAATACAACTGATACTAGCTTGTTAATTGGCATACTGTTTTCATTAAGGTGTGAAATGCTCTTATGGAACAAAAAATATGAACTATATAAAAGATCTGTTTGACATTCACAGACAGAGTCACAGCTGTGAGAAGTGCTGGAGAAGTTAACTTGGACTGACTCCAAGTGTGAGACACATCAGTCTCAAGAAGTTTTGAGGGCTTCTAGCCCTCAGTGCCCAGAAGAATGATTTTTCACATCTTAAATATATCAAGTAAGGATAAGTTTGAATTCCAGTACAGTAAAGTTTGAATTCCAGTATAGTAATTGTTTTATTATTACTTTTTTTAACTGAGATATTAGCCACAAATAACTATTGGTATATTCCTGGGTAGATGTCTTTTATCCAGAATTCATTAGAGGGGAGATAATGCTGCAAATTTGTACTAAACAATGCTTTATTATGTTACTGTAAGTTATGACCAGGCTCTATGTAATTTGTATTCTAAGAATATCTTTTAAGTATATTCCAGCTATGATAACAGGTGAAGAAACACCTGTGAATTTGCGAATCAAAAGGAATTGAAGGATAAAGTAGTAGCAGCAGAGCTGAACTGATTGTAGAGCAAACTTGAAGCAGGTCTTGGTTAAGTGGTGGCTAAACAATTTTAGGCATTTAAGTTTCAGTCACAGAAACCTGTGTTCAGATTTCTTCTCCTGATTAAACAATAGTTGAAAGGCACAGAATATCTTGACAAGGCATTAATCAAGGTCTTGTCCTGCAAAAGATATTGAAGCCTGTGTTGGAGACACTGTCTCTGAACTTTGTATAACAGCACAAAACTCTAACATTCAATTATCATTTTCCAATTTTCATCTGTGGTTATATATAGGCTTGTACTGTGAAGAAGTAGACCAATA
Organism: Pycnonotus jocosus; assembly: GCA_013400435.1. Taxonomy (NCBI): domain Eukaryota; kingdom Metazoa; phylum Chordata; class Aves; order Passeriformes; family Pycnonotidae; genus Pycnonotus; species Pycnonotus jocosus. Next base: position 3,303 of record VWYP01011369.1, read on the forward strand.
TTTCACCATGGTTAGGCTTCATTTGCCTTCAGTTGTTCTGACAAGTTGAGCAGCAATCCATAACTGCTGGTGTTTTTTCAAGATCATAACTTACTCTAAAATAAGGGTTTTGTAAAGGACACAAAAGGATCAGAATAAATCTCTAGTTATGAGGCTGTGGATAGGTGAGAGAACAGGGTGCTCAACACCCGGGCATGCTAATGTTGCAAACCATTGTTCTGCCACTGTTCTGTATTTGTAATGCATCAGCATTATTCAAGTTACAGAGTACATTCATTTGATTATAATAAGCTTATTACAGCAGAAGGGAAAAAGTCTAAAATAACACTGCTGTTCCATGAGAATTTTGTGCTTGTAAATATTAGGCATTCATGGACTGCATAGGGATTTGTGGCAAACAGTGGAAGTATTTGACAGTTACCAATTGCATCCAATTTGTTTTCTTTCCTTTTCACTAATACTTTCAAAAGACAAAACAAATCTTCATTATCCTTATATGATAATGATTTTTCATTATTTACCCTGTAAAAAACTCATCAACCTCCAAAACAGTTTCTACCCTATTTGTAGTAGAGAAGTAATTTAAGTCAGGCAAGCCTCGCAAGGTCAGAAAAGAAGCAGTACTACCAAGACCAAGACAGTTAGTTCAGCAAAGTATGTTTCAGAAAGAGATAAAATAAGAGTCACATAAAAACTAAAATAAATCTAGAAATAAAAGTGTAAATTAAGAAGAAAAGGGAGGAGGAGCTTGCAAGAGCATTACTAGTTAGCACATAGCTAACAGACTTTTTTTAGAACAAAAAAGAAACAAAGATTAATCAGAAGAACAAAGACAAATAATTTGAAGCTATATGTGTAAAGAAAATGTGACTCCATGAAAGAAAGCAAAAAAAAACCCCAAAACCCTCAAAGCTTGTATTAGGAAGGGGTGTTTAAAAAGTCAAATTTTATGATTTAAAAGAGACTAAGGAACATTCTAATTATTGCAATGGAAAATAAACCAAACCAACAAAACAAAAAATAAATCCAATGAAAATCACTGGAATAGGAAAAGCAGAACAGAAACTGTAAAAAGTTGGAGTATAGCAATGCAATATAGAAAAATAAAAAAGTCAATGACATTTCAGCATTTTTATTTCAAAAAAAAAAACGATCAGTTCCAGGTTTTTTTCAAAATCCCTGGTTACCTCTCTCTAAATTTTTGCAAGGTACATTTAAGCTTACTGTCAGCATGGAGATAGCACACCTTTTTATTCAGTTTTAATGAAATCAAACGTGGATATCTTTCTTCAATTCAAATTAAACTTCACCTTTTTATAATAATATTTTATATATATATAATATTTGTTGTAATGTGAGAGCACTTTGGAGAAAAGTAATAAGAAGGGTCAGAAAACATAACAAATGAAAACATTTGTCAGTTCCCACGTAACAGAAATTCTGTAGCTTTATAAAAATTACTAAATCTTTAATTTAGCAAATACCTCTCTTTAATTTAGCAAATACCTCACTTGCTTTTAAACCTTTTTTTTAAAGTCTAGAACTAATTGGTGCCTATACGGGGGGAAATAACACTGCCCTGGTATGGAAATCACTGTGTTGGCTATGCACTTCTCACAGTTTCTCTCAGTCACTAAAGAGGTGTCTTAGTATTGGGAGTATTGCCAACTTCTAGTCTTAAAAGAACAAATCTACTATTTATTGCTGTTATTAATATTCTCATCTGATCTTTAATATAGAAATTAGATCAATATGTAAATATAAAAGTGTATATTATTAAATATTCCACTCTTTGCAGTATAATTGAGTTTTCAACTCTGTAGATGGAAAATTAGAAAGTGTTACCTAAGAGTACCTTTTAGATAATTAATTAAATTTTAATAAATTGCCTAAATGCAGATTCATTTCTGTGTTCACTACCAAGATACCTTTTTGTAATGAACCAGTTTATCTGGTTGATGACATGTAGGGATTTATTCAACCTTTCAGGTGATGTTGCATATTCCTTGTTTACTGTTTTCATCAGCAGCATTCTGCAATATTTAGAAATTGCTTGAAATGAGATGGAAAGTATATCAGCTCACACAAAGAAACTAAACTGTTTTCATTGATGTGTCCTGCTAGACAGGATTGTGTAGGGCTGCTGAGAAAGATCTCAGATTCCTTTAGCAAATATCTCTGGTTCATTGCACTAAGTGAAAGGTGAAAACATGAGCAAAACTCAAGGTGGGCTTAGTAGTCAAGCTAGGAAAAGAATTTAGGTTATGGCTCATGGTGGGATTGACTAGGTCTCTTACAGAGTTGAAACATGAATCTTGGGCACAGATACAGCCATCATTGGGAATACTCTTTTTAAGGCACATTCACACAGCTTAACTTGCCAACCATAAGCCCAAATGCTTCTTATTATGCTGCTTCTTAAAATACAGAATACCATTAAACAATGTCTCCAGAAGAGAGAATTTTTACTGATTTAGGGACTGGACTTCAACTAAACATAACTTTAATTTACCAGGCTTGCCAGCTAAATACATAGAGGAAAAATGTTTTAAATCCATCCTTTTCATTTCCTAGGGTTTCAGAGGTTTATAAAATGCTCTGAACAGGTAATTTTCTCCACTCAGGATTTAAAGGTCTTAATCCTCTCTTCAAGGCATTTCTTTCAAAATGTGTGGGTGACTGGTAGGCTAAAAAAGTGACTGTGTGACTTTTACTGATTTTATATTTTTGCACTTTGCACAAGTGTGGGATACAGAGTGTATGGTACTGGAATAGACCAAGCACTAAATCTTATGATCAAGAGCTAAAACCTATGATTTTCTCTGAAGCCAGGGAAAAGCATCAACCTGCAAGACGTCATTTTTTCTCTTTGCTCTCTCATTCAACATGTATATGGAATTGAAAGCAACCCCACAGAAATCCTGCAGTTGTAGGACTCTCTGAGAAGTCTGCTGTACAGTGCATACCCCTTGATCACATGAAGTCCCCACAACAGGGGCTCCTGCTCCAGGTTCTTTGTCACCACACAACCAAATAACAGAGGTGCAGATCAGCCCCGTCTCAGTCTCCAGGTGTTTTAAAATAAAGCAGCAGCCAATATTTCGATGACTCTAAAGCTGCATTGTTAAGTCTCTCATTCAGTGTGCACTGAGGAGCTCAGGTTTCCTTGTCCTGCTGGAGTTCAGGCTTGAGACAGACCCTGAGATACCCAGTTCAGTCAGGACGGCTCATCCTCTCCCCTCCAGCAGGCCACAAACAGGCAGTTCTAGGTGGCTGGGAAACACCACTGTCTTGATGGCAAATTTATGGCAACATGATCCCTAGTGGATAATTGCTAAGGCAATCATTTCTGACTTCTTGTTGTCACTTTGAGGCTCCAAGATAGTCCTGACTTTGTGGCAGTTTGCAGCTGGTGACAGCTGTCGCTGCTTACCCAGTGGCATTGAAAGATCTTGCTGCTGCTTGTTAAAGGTCCTATGCAACTCTAACAGTCTCTACTTTGGCAAATATCTATGTTTGTAACACAAAACTAGTAGTTGTCAATGGATGGAACTGAGAGCTAGCCAAGAGCTTTCAAAAGGCTTTTCCCTGGCTTAAACTCTTGGCCTCGTTTCCACCAGCAAGTGGCAACAGTTCATGCACATGATGTTCTGAGCCCAGTTAGGCATTGACTGATATTAATTCACACACTGTCAGTGCTGAGTGACAGAAGGGATTGAATTTTTTTGAGCTGCAAAATTTTCTGACCCACATCCTACATAATATTTTGCATCATTGCGCATAAACCCACAGAAAGACACATTGATTTCAATAGTAAGTTAATAATAAATTTCTACCCAAGTTTTTTCCTCAAATGCTCCTTCTCCTTCATAATCAAGTAAAAATCCAAAATGTAGAAAGTAACACTCTTACCATAAATATGTAAACTGACTTGTTTAGACAATAAACAATAAAACACACAGCCCAAAGGATATGACTCTCTGTGTTGCGTTTTAATTTTGTGTGATGTCCATAAGGACCTACTTCAGTGCAATAGCCTGTTATATCCAAAGATCTCAAAGTGATGGAGAAATATATTATCCCTCACAAGATTCCACTGGACTTACCTCAAAGATGGGGAAACTAAAACACAGTGAAATAATCTGCCTAGTATTATATAGTAAATCAAATGTAGAGACAGAAATCCTTGCTTTTAGTCCTACAGTTAATGCAAAGATGATCTCTGTTTTTGTTGCAACAACCCCGTGGATTTCAATTTTCTTTTTTTTTCTCCCTTCCCCATTTTAGTTGTATTTGGGTTTTTTTAAGATTCAGTTTAAAGCTACCACCTCAAAATTAATGGAAGACAAGCAAATTTCAACGAGAAAAAACAAATACAAAATAATAATAATAATTATTATTATAATAATAATTATTATTATTATTAATTTTCCTTCAGACCCCTTCCAAACAGTGCCATTTTAAGAATCATCTTCATCTCTTAGGCAAAGGAATTCTAGGAAGAAAGATTTTCTCCAGAACACAGTAATATCCCTTTTTTGATTCATATCTCAAGTTTATGGAAGTGTGATTTCAATTTTCCCTTTAAAAACCAGACCAAGAAGTTTTGCTACATCTATTCCTCTCTATCAAACATTTCACTTGGCTCTGTGGGCAGCTTGTGAGTTGTGTCTATTGCCAGTGTCTTTGATAACCACACTGAGCTGGTCAGTGCTGCAGCACAGCACCTCACACTGTATTTTACCTTCTCAGCAGTGGTGTCTACAGCCAAGATCATCCCATGGGGAACGTGGACAAAAACTGCTGTCCTGGGATGACAGCAGGAATCTGACATTTTTATTAACACCCTTCTCAACTTCTCTTTGTAGTAGTATCTGCCTTGTACCAAGAGTGCAGCTAGGCTTAAAAATATGTATAACTGAGTCAAAACAATTAAATGGAACAAAAAGTTTAACCAGAGTTGCAAGGAACAAAAAGGTACAAGGAGATAACCAAATGTTTTCTGGAACCTTTTTTTTAAAATTAATGCTGCCAGCAGTGGAAATGGCAAGCCTTCCTTTCCTATGTAATAAATATGAATTGCTGAACATGCTAGGGAAATGAAAAGAGAGTTCAGAGGCTGTTGCATTACTGACAATATTTGCCATACTATGGCAAGAGAAAAGGATTTCAAAGACCTTGAGGACTGGCATGAAGGGGAGAAAGAAAGAAAGGCAGGGCAATTTTTCCCATTGAAAAGACACATTGAAATGGCACAAGCAGAATCAAAAGAGGGATTTTCTTTCTCTGTGAGCAGGACAGAAGAAAAACAATTTGTTCCTAGAGAGTGAAGAGCTGTAAAGAGGGTATACAAAAGAATATCTGCTCTTAGAAAGCACTTGACAAAATAACCTTGCACTTGTGTGAAAGAATACATCTGTACCCAACAGACTGCCTGTATCTCAGCATGGAAAGATACTGGACTTTCACAGAATGTCTGAGGTTGGAATGTGCTTCTGGAGATCACCATGTCCAACCCCTTTACTCAAGGAGTGCTGCCCAGAGCCTATTGCCCAGTACAATTTGTGAATATTCAATTAACAAAAATAAGAATATGTGGGGTCCCATGATCAGGTCTCCTGTTCTAATAACAGCAGTTTAGTGACAGGTAGACAAAATTCCTAAAGAAGAATTATCCTGTGTGCTTGCATGAAACCAGTCACTCAAAAAGCATTCAAAAGAGATACATTTAACAAACAGAATTATTCCTGCATGTTTTGATAATTTGTGTTCTGAAATTTCTTGGTTTATTTGTTCATTTACAGCAGAGGACCTATCCAACTGAAGGAAATGCATCTTTCATACCTGTGGTTACAGGTGGTAAGAAGTGAGTTTAGAGATGTATTGGATGATAGTATTTGAACTGACACATGTGTGTGCTGCAGAGTGATGCATTTCCTCTTCATCTCCATGATTACATGTTCCAAGGCTATTGACCATGGTTTGTTGATATTTGAGAGGTATGCTTAACTCCCAGCAGGACAATGCCAACGAAAAGTGAACTAGCAATACAAAACTGAAAACCCTCTTGATGGTCATGCATAATGTATTTTGTAGCAATCCTATGTGTTTGCGACTTAATGGCTTCACTTTTTGTCAAGATTCTGATCTTTTGGAGGCTGAAGATGGTAAGAAAGAGAATGCAAAGGAAGAAAGGATCATGGCACTCATCTCCACCTTTGTTCTTGGTGGAATAACCAGATTTATACTAACCTAGCTGCTGGCTTTTTTGGACTTCACGGTGAGGCAGCTTTGCTCACAGGCCGGGGTCATGCTTGGTCATTTGGCCGGCTCACATTACAAGCCCACTGATGTGGTTGCTTGTATGAAACAGACACACATGAATGAAACCACAAGCCCATGACTGGACTTTCCATTAAGAGGCCTACAACAGGCAAGCTTGTGGATGCGCCCATGAATGCCACGAAAAAGTAATGGCTTGGTACTGGGAATGTCTCTTCTTGTGTGCCCACCTAGAGACAGCTCTTAAGGGGACTTTATCCAATTGATATCAAGGGCAGTGCCCCCTGGTCATGGGATGATATTCAGCACACTGAGCTTTCTCCAATACCCAAACCTCAGTTTTCTCAGGGCCCATTGGTCCCAGTTGCACCACCCACCAGTAACAGTTTATGTCAAAATTGTGAAGCTTATCTCTACACTGAAGAAAGTTAAAGCATCTTGTTTCTGATGCCAAACTAAGACATGATTTGTTTTACGTAGCTGCTTACTTTTTAACCTTTCTTTTGAGGGAAAACACACAAGTTAAAAAAATGAAAATTAAATTGAAAAAAGCCTGTAACCTAAGGTGTAGTAGAAATTATTTCTTAGGTTAAATCATTGCAATTATATTTCCTCTTATTTCAGTTTTTGCTGAACATCAAAAAACATTCTTTTTCAATATAACCAATGAAAATAAATAATGTAAACCATGTGGACAATGTAAACATGTGAAAAAGGACTGTATGAGTATTTTTGTTGATATCTATTTGTCATGATTTAAGCCCAGCCAGCAACTCAGCACCGTACAACCTCACGCTCTCTCTGCATTAGGATGGGAGACAGAATCAAAAGGATGAAAGTGGAAAACTCATGGCTGAAGTTAAAGTTTAACAGTTCAACAAGTAAGCAAAAGCCATGCATGAGAATAAAGCAAAGCAAACTAAGGAATTCATTCACCACTTCCCATGGGCAGGCAGGTACTCAGCCATTCCCAAGAGAGCAGGGCTCCATCACATACGATGGTGACTTGGGAAGACAAACATCATGACTCCAAACATCCCCTTCTTCCTCCTTTCTGCCTCCTCTTTATAGACTGAGTGTGATGCCATATGGTCTGGGATAACTCTTTGTTATTTGGGGTCACCTGTCCCAACTGTGTCCCCTCCCAGCTCCTTGTGCATGCTCAGCCTGAATTATCAACATTGTTTCTAGCACAGATCTGAAACACAGCTTCATACAAGCTGTTGTGAAGAAAATCAACCCTATTCCACTATTTCAACCCAGTAAACTGCTTCTGTAGGCCTTGAGCTTTCTGGATCTCAAGCAAGATGACTTGCAGAATTTACAACTTACAAAAAATTCTGTCACTTATCTGCCTAATAAAAATAATTTCTTCAATAAGCCCATTTTATTTTGCTATAAAACAACAAGAAAGCTACTGAGACATGAACTTTCAGCAAATAAGTTTTACTAGCAAGATACCTTTACCGGTTTCTAGAGGTGGGTCTGAAGAAATCAATAGTTGAGAAGCAGAGTTGAGGGAAAAAAAAAAAAAAAAAGAGAGAGAACAATATACATGGCTAGTAGCATATTATGAAAACATCCTTCTACTATTCTGATATTGTATTGCTCCATGGCCTGGCTGAAGCTGAATGAAGCTGCAGAACAGTGGCTGCAGGTAACTCATTGGAGTAGTACTCTTCCTCAAGAAACCACAAGTAGAGTATTTAATTTTTGTCTTTATTCCTTCTTTGAACTGTTTATTTTTCAGTTGTACTAGGTTCAAGACATAGTCATAAGAGTCTTATGAGACCTTTTGAACAGTGTGTGGAACATGAGAACACTGACCTTAGTTTGTGCATCTCATTGTCTGGCTTTGTCAAAAGGTCAGTTCAGTAACTCAGGTAACTTGTCAGAACTAGGTCATCACAGGGACTTGACGGATCTTAAATAAGAAACATTTCCTGAGCTGTACCATGAAGTGAGATGTTCTGCTACAGGGGAAAAGAGAGTGCTTGAAATAGCATTCTGATGTGACTTTTGATGATATTGAAGTGCACTTAGCTGTTGAGAGTGATATATGTAAGTCAGTATCCATATGGACTACTCATGGAGTACTTTAAGCTGTAGTAATTTTATATCCGTGTCCTTTTAAAAAATACATATGGTAGAAGATATGTGTTCATGAAAAGGATGTAAAGTTTTTATTTGACTCAAATGTTGCATGGATTTTAAACCATAGGCTGACATTAATTACACTGGTGTATGAGAAAATAACATGACAGACATTTGCAGAGAATCATAACAATCACTTATCTGTGTTTTCAAATTCTAGATTCAAAGACAGTGAAGCCTGTATTTAGACTGTAGTCTAATTCCTTCAAGAAATTTGACATTGGAGATTGTTCGCAAGATGGATTGAGACACTTCATCCATCAACAGTTGTTGTTATTTATAGTTTCCACAGCCTTGTTCACATTCTCATAAACAAAGAAAATTAAGTAGGTCTATTTTGGAACAAAGATCTGTAAAAGACTGAAATGCAGAAAAATTAAAAAATAATGTGTTCTGCAGTTTATATTATACTGAGTTTATCATTCAATTTGATTTGAGTAGTTAATCCTCTGAAATGATAAGTCAGACAAATTGTGAGTCAGTGAGAAAACCCAGATTCATTTCCTTATAATAATGACTCTCGCATAATCCTTTACCATTTTTCTCTTCCCTGCCCTCTTCTATGATGAAAGATACAAAAAAGTATAATATATGTTAAATAGTAAAACACAGATATAGATTTTATCCTGAACATTCTCCAGCTATCTTAAATTTAACAGGAAAAAGGGTTTGAAATGCAGAAGCTTTAAGTTAACTGATCCCATACAAAGAAGACAGAACTTGCCTGTCATTGTTTTCATTTGTGAGTTGGGTTTTTATGGCCAGATTTTGGCATTGTGGATGGGGGCTACAGGAGTGCCTTCTGTGAGAAGCTGCCTGAAGCTTCCCCAGTGTATGATAGAGTCAGTGCCAGACAGCTCCAAGAGATCCACTGCTGGCCGAGGCTGAGCCCATCAGGGGTAGTGGCAGCACCTTCACAGCACAGGAGCAAATTGCAGCCACAGATGAGATGAGTGAAAGTACGTGAGAGCGACAACTCTTCAGATCAGTGAAAAAGGGGCAGGAGGTGCTCTGGGATCTGGGGCAGAGATTCCCCTTCAGCCCATGATGTAGACCATGATGAGACAGCTGTGCTCCTGCAGCCCATGGAGGGCCACAGTGGACCAGAAATCCACCTGCAGCCTGAGGATGACCCCCTGCCAGAGCAGAGGGATGCCCAAAGGAATCTGTGATGCCACGCTAAGCCTGTGCCAAACCAGGCTCTTGGCAGGACCTGTGGCCTCATGCAGTGGGAAGCCTACACTGTCAGGGCTTGTGATCCTGTGGTGGACCCACACTGGAGCAGTCCACCCCTGAAGGACTGCACCCTGTGTAAGAGACCTACACTGGAGCAGCTCATGAGGAACCACAGCCTATAGGAAGGGCTAACATAGGAGAAAGGGTTAACATAGAAGTTCATGGAGGGTTGTCTCCCATGGGAGGGACCCCAAAATGGAACAGGGAAAGTGTGAGGAGTCCTTCCCCTAAAAAAGAAGGAGCAACAGAGATGAAATGGTGACAGAAAGGTCATTCTTCCTCTGTATTCGGCACTGGTGAGGCCACACCATGAGTGCTGTGTCCCGTTCTGTCCCCTCAGTTTAGGAAGGACATTGAGATGCTTGAGCACATCCAGAGGAGGCAACGAGGCTGGAGAGGGGCTTGGAACACAAATCCTGTGAGGAACAGCTGAGGGAGCTAGGGTTGTTTAGCCTGGAGAAAAGGAGACTCAGAGGTGACCTTATCACTCTCTACAACTGCCTGAAGGGTGGTTATAGCCAGCTGGGGGTTGGTCTCTTTCTCCAGGCAGCAACTGAGAGAGCAAGAGAACACAGTCCTAAACTGTGCCAAGGAAATATAGGTCAGATATTAGGAAAAGGTTTTTTATGGAAAGAGTGATAAAGTACTGGAATGGTCTGCCTGGGAAGGTGGTGGAGTCACCATCCCTAGATGTGTTTAAAAAAAGACTGGATGTGGCACTTGATGCCATGGTCTAGTTGAGGTTTTAGGGCATGGGTTGGACTCAATGATCTTGAAAGTCTTTTCCAACCTAGAAATTCTGTGATTTCTGTGTGAATTGTGTGAATTCTGTGAACTGACCCCAACCCCCATTCCCCATCCTCCATTGCAGCTTGGGAGGAGAGAGAGAATTCTGGACGGAATTTGAGGCCATGTCACAATCCACCAAGGGGTAATTTATTTGTCAGTTTACTAATCCCATCATGAAACCAGTATAGCCCATAAGCAACAAACTATTGTCTTTTGAATATGATTCATTAAACCAATACCAAGGGGGACTCTTGTCATAAAATTTTGCAGTCTGTGCTTATCTGTTTTTAAGGCTAAACTTTGACCATAATCTTTTGATGTGTAATTTGGGAATAATGGAACACAAGTTACAATAACTCAGCAAAATATGTGCCAGTAGGGTTCTAAGCTAGGCCAGCAAAAGTATTTATATGCGTGAAACAGAATAAAAGAGGCTTATATCATCATATAGTAAACATCTAAAATGGAATATAGGAAAAAAAGGAAATCCTAAGTTACTTGACAACTCTGACAATGCATGGTTGAGCAAATGTATTTCTAAGGCTGTAAATCTCCTTGCCTAGTATTTGACAGGTTTGTGAAGGGTAGTTAAAGACTAAGTCCATCTGAAAGCAAGGGGTTAAGTCAAAAGCATCAGACTTTTTGCACTCCAGCTGCTTTCAGCTAATGTGGCTCAAACAACTGATTCAGCCAGCAAACAGAAATTCTCTGATATGCAGTAATTGCTGTAATCATAATCCAACAGAAATAACAAATCAATCATAAATTGTACCTGCAGTTATTTAGAAGATCTAGCAAATGTATCATAAAGCATGTATGTACAAAAACCAATTTTAACCATAGCCTTGACACCAAAAATTGTTTCTGTTTGAGATAGTATTCCAAGGTGCAGCCTTCTGAAACATGGAACTGAGAAAAGCTGTTACCTTAGCTATGGGTAATTGTATGGGAACCAGGGTGTTATTAGAGCAAGGAAGAAAAATGCAGACCTTGCAAAATTCTTTTCTTTTACATATCCATATCTCAAGCTGTTGCTCTTTAAGGGCAGTGATGCTAAAGTTTAAGACCAGCTGCTTTTGCATGCCTTATATCATCTAAGTGAAGCTTGCAAACAAGGTCTCTGGCTTGTATTGAAACGACCTTAAGAGAACAACAAAAGCAGTTGCACGCTTGCAATTGATAAAATGTGAAATACCAATTCCTGCTGCTGTTTCCTTCTTTGAAGGACAGTAGTTGTCCCTCATTAATCTTCCATTAAAATAATAATCCTTCATTACAAGTGTAATACATTTTTAACTAGGATGAAGAAAAATGGCTTTTGACAAAAAAAGTTTTCTTACCTGGTTAATCCAAATGCACCAAGTACTGTACTTTGTAACTCTTCAGCTTGACCATTATAGATCTTTTAATGTTGTTCATGCTAATGTTGGCTTATTTTAAGCATCAGAGAAAGTCAGCAGCTCAGTGAAATTTTAAAATTCTGACTGGCTTCATGGTGGCACAGGAAAAAAGTCTGATTAGCTGTCGCCATGATAAAACTAATTCATACTCTGCAGTTTCACCCAACTACTGGTGCTAATTATGTATAAAAATAAAATCTAATTTATTGCACAAAACCAATTTTTCAATTCTATCTTGCACATTTTATATAACTTTTAATTTCAATGCATGCATGTGGGCTTTGCCTTCTGACCTGAAATCAGTGCCAGTGACTGATTCATCAAAACTCTGGCAAATATTGCAAGCCTCTTCTCCTGAACAACTGTAGGATGGAAGGATGATACAGGGCACAGATGTTCTGAATATTTCTGCTTTCTGCTGATCTGTTTTTCTGTGATTTTTTTCCCAGTCTTTCTGTCGTCGTTATGTGAAGTCTTTGTTTTCCCCTGCAACCAGAACAACTGTCTGACTCTGCAACCTGCCTGGAGGTTTGTGACCTCACATTCTTCTCTCTTCCCACTTACCTAGCACAGCAAGTTTCTTGCTTATTTGATTAAGGGATGAACAATTTATTCTCTGTGCACGCCTCCCATAGTGCACTTTTCTTTCTTAGTCATCTTTCATGGACCCCTAAGAGACAGCCCAAGAAACTTCAATCACACATTCAATAGAGTACTACATGTTCTTTGGGGAAAAAAAAAAAAAAATTCACTGAAATGAAAAACTGAACGGAGTTTTAGTTTGCTTTCATTCTGCTTGATGTGGAATTAACATGAGTTACATGCTTATTATTATTATTATTTATTGATTCAGGCAACTCCTGCACAGTCAAAAAAAAAAATACAGGGAAGGCAATCCTAGATCTTGGTATATTATCCATTATTGCTAAGGGAAATAAATCAAATTTTTAAATTTCACCAAAAAGAAAGGTTTTGCAACAAATCTGACATCTGGTATTGCTATGTGATATTTTGGGTTTGGTTTTCAAATTTTGAAGTGCATATTTAATGAATATATTTCCTGTTGTTACATTTGTCAGCTACAATTGAACTGGTATGTATGAGATAATTACATTTCTGGTTACAATGCATATTGTGCATGTCTCCTAAGATTTTTTAAAATAAGGCCCTCAATTAAAATTGTCAGATTTCCAAAATAAATTTTTAATGTATGTCTTGTTTAAAAGGCATGGGTTTCTATCCAGCCATCGTTTTGAAATGGAAATAAGTATAGAATTTGCACAATGTTCTTGCATTAGAAACAGAAAAGTATTGGAAGCACCCAATTTTTTTCATAGATGATATCACTCCCTAAACTTGTCTTTCTTTTGCAAGTACAGGAAGAGAAGGGTAAATGAACCTTCCAAATAGTTTATCATTTTTTTCTACCCATATAAATTTGTGCAAGCATTGCTCCTTTTCAGACAACAAATAACAGGAATTTTTGCCATACTTCACACTAAATTGACGCTGAGGTTTCAGACATATTTGGGTAGTTTCCATTAGTTCTGTTGTCACTAAGGGATTGAAAAGTAAGCCACACACTTCTTTGGAGACACTGTGTTTTATTAAAACAGCTCTGTTAACTGACAGATATGAAAGTCACAGCTGTCTCTGACAAGATATTACATATTGGAGCTCTGGTCTCATTGAGGTGGTTATTCTGGAAAATGAGTATTTAATAGGAATAATGACATTGGGGCTGGTGGGTGAAGGCAGCACATGCTCCACCTTTTTCTGTGCCTGACTATCCTCATTAAATAATAGGATCATTACTTTGCATTTCAATTGCTCCGCGAAAAACTTCTTAAATTGGCACGGAAGCACTAAACCCATGATACTATCCTGTCAAGGAACTAGGAGCAAGCAGTAAGACAGAATTTTTTTTTTCTTTCACAGAAATTACATTGAAAGGCAAAACATATTTGTAGAACATCACTCATGTATTAACTATGAGAGTCTGACCATGCAAATGATACACTGCATGCAACATCTGCACTGAGTAAGTGTGAGTGTTCCTAGCTCTTTAAACACCAGTTTTTCAATTCTTGTGTTAGGTTTCTAGCAAAGTGCAGGAAAGTCATGTTGCTTTGAAAAGCTAAGTCCTTTATGCCATCTCTAGTCTCATTGTTTCAGCAGAAGTTTTGTAATACTTGTGCCAAATCTTAAACATAAGGCTGTAAGTTCCTGCAAGTGTCACACTGAAATAAACAACCAAATATAAACAACAAGAAGCTCAGCCAAGCTGCTGCAAAATTTAAAGCCTCCAAATCAAAGCTATATGGTGTGAACTGGTGCATTCCCTAAGATACGGCAAAAAAAAAATAGTGAACACGCAAGATTTTACAAAGTAGGATGTCACAATGCAAATGCCTGAAAGAATTAAAGGCCAATAACTGCTTTGTTCTGATCTCCTAGGGCTGTGGCACTTTTTAGCAGGTGGTGCTATATGAATATATTTAGCACTGCTCTTTGTTCCTGCACTAATATTTCCACTACAGTACTTTGTCCCATAATAACAGGAAAATTTTGCACACGTACAACAATGAATGAGAAAAGAGAATCTATTATTTGACTGTTGTAATGGTAGAAATATACATTAATTGGACAAGGCTGTGGTATAACAGAGAATCCTGAGGTACAAGAGGGCCATACCTACAATACTAAGTTAAAGTGTATTTGCTGTACATCACTCAAAATATCCAGAAGAATAACCATGGACATCAGAGTAATTACTCCTCTGCAAATATATTAGGATTTAAGTTTTGAGGTTTTAGAAATCAGATATACCTTTAGCTATACTGGAAGCTGTATTCTAAAAGCATGTAAAGGCAGAATATTCTCCTGCTAGGATGTTAAATTGATAAAAATATTAATTTTTATTTACAGTTGATCTAAACTTGCAACAATGTGATGTACACAGTCTTCTGAACGTTTTTCTTGTCTTGTACATTTCTCTATTCAAGTTAGTCTAAATTAAGTAGTTTGACCTTTGTTAAGGATTTCTTCTACAATATTTATTAAAATAATGTTTACAAAAAATTATAGACTCAAATATTTTGGATGGATCAGTATACTTGTTGCAGAATTATCATGTTAATGGCATCTTGCAATTAATTATCTGAAATTATCTTGCAAGAACTGATTGAAATTCAGGAAAGTAAATTCAGGATAGCACATCTAAACAGAAATAGTTAATTATGCACATTCATGATGGGTCCCAATAGGTTCTTAAGTAGTTCATGCTGCAAAGGAAGCAATCCTCATCTCATTTATAGATAACCCATAGAATGTGTCAAACAAATTCTTCGTGCTGTTGATAAGGCCTTAGCTATATTGCAAATGAACATATATACAAAAGTATCAGGGAATTTGAGATTGCTTGGACTGCATTGTTCACAAGTCTGATAAATTTAAAAAGATTAAAACAAAACTATTAAACTGACAGCTCATTAACAGTAATGACAGTTTATTTAATTTATTTAATTATTAATATTAGTATTATTAACTATTTTTAACAATTAGTTCTTTCATGTTACTGCTACTCATCTCTACCTCTACAAAGTGTTAATCCTTAACACCTATATCACATGTGAGCTGCAAGTGTACAGCACCAGGGTGCTGATGCTGAATATTTAGCAGTGATAGGCCATGGATCTGGGGGGTTCTTGGTCTCCAGGCTTATCCTCAGAGTCTGCTCCTTTCATTTCTATTTATGGTTTTGCAAAACTCACTGCTTGGGTCACTGCATAAACATTTTCCAATGCCTGCTATGTGAACTGCATAACTGCAAGATCCCTCTTTGATGGGTTAGTGGTCAAATTTCTCACACTCTTCAGCAAAATGCCCATACTTTGTGCTTAGTTATGTCAGCAAAATGTCACAAAATATTTACATTATTTTGGTACATGTAGATTTCAATTCAAGACAAACATATTTTTGTATCCTAATTAATTTTTTTTTTCATTTACATCACAAGCCTTTTCTTTGATCACAGCCAGAAATATCTGTCTGGTTTGAGGCATGAATTTTAAAAAGAGATGTGGGTATACCACAAAAAATCCAGAAAAGAAGAGTGAAAATTATTAGACATTTAGGAACCTTGGTTTATGAAAATACTTGGGCAAAACTGGGCTTGTTCAGCCTATGATTTTATCTTTTTTCCTTCATACAGCCTCTCTGAGTCTTATTAAGCATGGACAGAGCACTCACTAGCACCAAGCCTGGCACTGCAGCACATTGATGCCACAAGTACTGTTGCAGAAAGCACCAGGATTTATAGCAGACATAAAGTTTATAGGCTAAAGTCTATTTGTCACACAAACACACAGATGTGTGTATGACAGCTGGGCCAGAGGATGAAATTGTGAAAGTTAGGAGAATGTCGAAAAAACCTGAAATCCCAGCTGCTGTGAGATTTCCCTTGTGGTTTGACTGACATCCCTATAACCATGTGCTTGAACTCTCCTTTCTGTGGAGAAGTTGATATAAACATTGAAAAATAGAAGTTGAAGATAGATCTCTGTAAAAAAAAATATATTTTTCAGTAAACCAGTTAAAAAACTCCTGTAACAATTTCACAGTAGCCCTCAGTGTGAATATTGCTCACTGTTCTCTTGCTTGCAGGTGTAGAGATGTGTCCAGAGAATCTCAGCAGAATGGAGGCCACATAGGAGATATTACCAAGGCTTATGACCTTTAAGCTTATGGCTATTTATTTCATATTTTCTCGTGTATAAAAACAAGTATTCTCATCTTGTTAATATAGTCTTAAGAATAAATAACTTGTTCTGGTCTTGCCTGGTAAGACACTGTAGTTATAAGCCTCTGATGTGTTCTGTGCGTGCATCCATGCACACGGACACCTGGCATGATGGGCTTTCTTAAAAAAAAATACAAGCTAAATAAGCATTAGAATTTGCAAATTTTCTACCAATTAGAAAGATATGTTAAGTGTCTGGTCTGAAGAACCTTAATCGCTGGCATGCATGACCCTGGATTTTCTAGATCTCTGTAAGGACAGGGGGAGAACCCCCTTCCTAGCAAAAAAATCAATATCATTGTTCATGATGAGTAAGTGTTTCTATGTCTGTCTTCTTAAAATTCTATCTTTATAATCCACAGGGGTTCAGTGAGACTTCCATGCTCTTATGTGAGGATAAAAAATTGGTTTATAATCTTTAAGCTATGATATAAATTAGTTTTGATGATAGTTTTCTTTCCCATTCTTTCTTCTGCAGGAAGTGTCTGAGTCATTTTCTAAAGAAGACAATTCTAAAGAAGAATATTGTCCTGTACATCCCCTGGCCAGCTTTTTTTTTTTTTTTTGAAAATTTAAAACCTTTTTTTTTACATGCTACTAAATCACATTAACCTTCTTTTTCTGGAAATGTGTCCTATCTCAAAGATACCCTGGAGCTGACAGATTACAGTCATACATAGACCTAATATTATGTTTCAAGAGACTGAATTTTTTTTAAAAATAACCATTTATAGTCTATCCTCATATAGGATAGATGTAGGATCTTCATATCGGATAAGCACATTGGATGGGAAAGGCTAGACTTTGGCCTGTAAATTTTATGTCTGTTATAAATTACTTACAGATCCTTTTTGGGTGTATGTGAATGCCAGCAGCTCTTGGACTGCCCGGTACTCCACATCTACCAAAGCAATATGAAGCAGTGAGAATTGATTTGGTTTTAATCATAGAATCATTGAATGGTTTGGGCTGGAAGGGACCTTGAGGATCATCTACATCCAACCCCTCTGCAATGGATAGGGATACCTTCCACCAGACCATGTTGCCCAAAGCTCCATCCTGCCTGGCCTTGAACATACTTACACAATTTCCAATATTGATCTAAAGCTTTCATCTCAGAAATTGTTGCAGTAGATGGAAATGCAACTATCCAAATAAGGAAACCTGTGTAACTAGTACATATAGTCTGAACTTGATTTCCAAGAGAAGGCTTTAAAAGCCTTTGCCATGTAAGAATATGTAAAAAAGTTATGTCTTCTATTAGGAATAGAAATATTTTTCATTCTTCCACTCTGTGCTAGAAAATCACTTAGAGGTGAGGTGCTGCTGTTGCTTGAAATGCAATTATCCTACACTCATTTTAAATAAGAACATTTCTGTAGATTTTGCTCCTTTGTCCATTGTGGTTTTCCTTCTCTGTCAGTTATCTCTTGCTGATTTTCCCCCTTATATTCATCAGTGGATTTCATCCCAGCAATATTGCAACTTTTTCTGATCTTCCTCCTCAGTTGAGCAGAGGGGATCATTTTACTTGTTTGTTTGTTTTTCCATTGTGGCTATTTTATATTCTATGTTTTTAAAATTATTTTTAAGAAAGACTCATGTTTAAAAGCAAATTGTACACAAAGTGTACTAAGTTCATTTTTAGATACTATTTTATGCCCTCTCTTGACAGTAAAAGTCAATTCTGAATTGCTTTAGCAAGAACTATAAAAATGTAAATTGCTAAGATCTGATTTGGTCTTATTGCCTGAGCTGAGTTCTATCAGCTAAATCTAGAATATATAGCTCCTGAAGCTTATTAATACAGGATAGTTTACATATTCAGAAGGATACTGTTGCAGTCTCTTCTTCTCAGTTAATATAATATGAATGAGAAAAAGCTCCAGAGGACATCTAAATAAGGTTCTGAATTTGAAAATTTTGCCTTCATTGAAAATTTAGAATTCCTTTAGAATTTTACCAGCTTATAGTGTCTCATTCCCTATCTTTTATTTTTTGAAGGGGGTTTCAAATAATGAAACATATTATTTTATTTCATATGGGTAGCAATTTTGGAAAAAATTATATAAAGAAACTTAAAGCTATTGTTTTGTCTTTGATCCTTAATGATCTAGATAAAATGTAATAAAAATTTCCAATCATATCTCTGTGACGTCACAAGGGAAAGATATATTTATACCAAAAGTAATACTCTGTGTTTTTGCAGGAATTTTGTAAAATTATTCCAGTTTGTGCTGCAATATAGCAAGGCAGAGAAAACTATGGATTTTTCCCTGTATTAACTGTTGATATTAGACCCTGATCCAGCCAGTCACATGTGTACTATGCACATGAATAAACTTCAGCAAAATAAATTTGCAAGAATACATAAAGATAAGAATGTTTCTATATTTCACATATTGTATATAGTAATTGTGCAAGTAGTGATATTTACTTCATAAGTGGACATTATTTTCATTTTAATAGTCTACTTAAACCCTGTCAATTTATCAGTAGAAGCAGCTTATCTTGTCAGTAATAATCTGATTGATTTCAACATGAGAAGATAGACTCTGCAAAAAACTCAAGATGTTAGACAAATTTCATGGTCCAATAAATATAAATTTGACAGATGGAACTTGCTGGCATGGGATCTTTTCAATCTTATGATTCAAAATAGACCAGACATTTGTGTAGATGTTATCTTCAGACCAGCTACCTAGAATGGAATTGACTAACACAGTGAAATCCCATAAACCGTTTACCAGCTGCAGTCAATCATACAGTTTTGGTATTCTTGGATATTTGTGGGTAACACAGCCAGCAGGCAGAGCTGTGTGGAGCTAATCTAGTACCAGCCAGCTCACAGTTCACATCAAAGGACTCCAGTATCAGGCTCACAACTGTGGCAGAGCTGCCCCACATCTTTCAGAGATATCATTTCTCAAGACTTTGGTGATAAAGAACACATCAGACCTCTAGGCATTCTCAGGAGGAGAGAAACAGATTGGGAGTAGGCAGAATGTACTTCCATTTAAACCATTTGGTGATTTTTCCACTCTTTTCTTTAAGTAAACTTAACTTTCACCATAATAATTGTTCAGTGAACTTCAAATTAATTGAATGACTGCAGATCTGACAGGTATGACAAAGTTGCAGTTCACAATCTAAATTCTGTGATTACTGCTGTGGTTATTAAAATATTTGTGTAAGGAGAGAATATATGATGTGACTTTGTCTGGGGAAATGTGTTGCCAATGCACAAAGATGCACAAAATTTAAGCTAAGCCATCAGTACTTAAGTTAGTAAACGAATGAGAGAGATACAAAGTCTAGTAAAGCCACGGACATTTAGATTTGCCAAGATTTACAAAAACACTTGCAAAACACTGTAGAATGAGTAGTTCTAATGTTATTGATATAATTTATCATTCTCAAAATACTAACATTGAAGAGAATTCTGGCTAATATATCCTGAAATTTTTCTAGAAAGTAAATATAATCTCTTCCAGATTGGCACTGAAACTGCACAAACAATTCACACTTAGAAAAGCAGGAATCTACATCAAAATAACTGGCAAATTTACATAAAATTTTAATTACTTTTAGAAGGGATGATATAATATTTAATTTTTATAAAGCCAACTTCAAATAATGAATTATTCTTCCTCTTAATTCACATTTATACCATTTATTCATTTTATCATCCCTCTAACATGTCATAAAGCTGGGTGTTGACTGCTCAGAAAACTGATACAGGAGTAGCAAGAAGCCAGTAGTGATCATGTATAGAGTTTCTTTTATATATTGCGCCCCCACTCTGTGGGTATGTCATCATTTCTACAGATCCATTAGCTGCTATCAGGTAACATATTTTGTTCTGTAAATTGCACCAAAGAAGTCTTTTGTTATGCCCTCAAATTTTTGTCTACAGGGAAGCAAGCAGTCACAAACTCTGTCAGGATCACAGAAAAACTTTGGCACCCCAGAAGCCACTCAGAAAACTGAATATTACCAGCAATAAGATGGCAGCAGGTATTTTAACTCCACCACGCTTAGGCACACAAAGAGCCAGCATTTGTGACTCCCAGGGAAAAAAAACCTACTTGGTACAACAATATTTAGGTAAAGGAGCATTCTTTGCTACTAGAGTTTACGATATCTTGGTTATATCTCATTCTGACACTTTAATTACAAACTTAGACTTAATGCTTTTATCTTTTCTGTTCTGTGATAAATGCAAGCAGTAGTCTAGTTGAGGTTTCTAAACATATTCAGGCACTTCAAGATGCAGACAAAACTGTAGCAGGATTTACAAAATCTCACAGAAACTAATCAGGAATTTAATAGCCAGGTTCTTCTGAAATTCTAATTGGGTGGATATTTAAATTTTTAACAGACCCTTTCAAATAAAAAAATCTGAGCAATATAAGCTCTAGAAGAAAAATAAGGATATTTATTTATTCTTTTAAATTAAATTTCAAATTTAATATGCCTAGAAAATTTATTTATTTTGTTGTTTATGTCTCTGATTCAGATTGCTTCGCTCTTTATGTAGCAGTGCAGTGAGAATCTCCATATGCATTAATGCAATTCAGTGCAATTTATTTTTC
Organism: Pycnonotus jocosus; assembly: GCA_013400435.1. Lineage (NCBI taxonomy): Eukaryota > Metazoa > Chordata > Aves > Passeriformes > Pycnonotidae > Pycnonotus > Pycnonotus jocosus. Next base: position 24,560 of record VWYP01011369.1, read on the forward strand.
ATAGTGGCTTTTATATCATATATTCTAAAACCATCCATTTTTTGTATGATAGACCATATGACAATGAACAATTGAACAACAGTAAAGAAAATACATTTTATTTTCAAAGTAGATAATTTGTGATATCTTGAGAGAAAAAAGCAGTTGTGGTGCATTGACACTGTCTGGGTGCCAGGTGCCACCAAAGCTGCTCTATCCTCCTCAGCTGGACAGGAAAGAGAAGATGTAACAGAAGGCTCATGGGTTGAGATCAGGGCAGGGAGGGATCACTCACCAGTTACTGTCATGGGCAAAACAAGCTTGACTTGGGGAAATTATTTTCATTTATGAAGAATCAATGAGAGAACAATAATGAAAAAAAAAAACCAAACCCACATCTTAAAAACACCTTCCCCTTATCCATCCTTGTTAGCAGCCTCAAGTGCAGTGCATAATTCTCTGCCACACCCCAGTCCAGCAGCACAGGAAGATGAGCTGTGGTCATTTCATCACCTGTTGTCTCTGCCACTCCTTCCTCCTCAGGGGAAGGATTCCTCACACTCTTCCTCTGCTCCAGAGTGGATTCCCTCCCATAGGAATCAATCCTCCATGAAGTTCTCCAAAGTGTGTCCTTCCCACAAGTTGCAGTTCTTCCTGAACTGCTCCAGCAGTCCTTTCCATAGTGTGCAGTCCTTCTGCAACAGCCTGCTCCAGTGTGGGTCCCTATGGGGTCACAAATCCTGCCAGCAAACCTGCTCCAGTGTGGGCTCCTCTCCATGGGGCCACAGGTCCTGCCAGGAGCCTGCTCCAGCATGGGCTTCCACAGGGCCACAGCCTCCTTTGGGCATCCTCCTGCTGCACCACAGACCTCCCTGGGCTGCAGGGGCACAGCTGCCTCACCATGGGCTGCACCACGGGCTGCAGCGGAATCCCTGCTCTGGCACCTGGAGCATTTTCTCCCTCTGCTTCTTCACCGACCTTGGTGCCTGCAGAGTTGTTCCTCACACATATTCTCACCCCTCTCTTCACTAGCTGTGACTGCTTCTGCACTTTTTCCCTTGCCTGTGTTATCCCAGAGGTTCCCCTCTGTCACTGCTGGGCTCATCCATGGCCAGTGGGGGGTCAGGTTTGGATCCAGCTGGGATTGGCTCTGTTGGATATGGGGGAATCTTCTGGCATCTTCTCACAGAAGACATCCTGGTGACCCTCCCGGGGCCAAAAGCTGGCCACAAAAAATGACTACAGTAGAATATTGTACTTCAGGTGTAATAGAAAAGCCTTTTGATGATGTTCCCAGTACAAACTGGGGGAAAAAAGCAATAAAGAAATATTTAGTAAGAAATCAAAATATGAAAACCATGTAATAGATTTGGTTCTACAGGTACATATAACTATAAAATTATAAAATCACTGATTATTAATTTAAAATTTGCTTGTTATAAAAATGTAGTTGAAAAGTAGGAAAAAAAAATTGGTCATTAGTGGGAGGGTGGTTTGTCTAGTTGTGGGAAATTGAGTGTAATTTTCTGGCAATAATAAGATTAGAACTCGTGGATGTATTTTAAACAAAATAACCTCAACTGGATAGTAATTTTTTGGTGTTCATATCATTGATGAGAAAATATCTTTCTGTGAAAGGGTTCTTAGGGGTAAAGGTTAAGTGTTGGTGAATATAAAAGAGATAAATGCCTCAAGATTTAAAATAAAGTCCTTGAAAGCAGTGATGGAGTTTCAAATCCCCTAGTATGGTCAGTGCAATATGTTCTACATTGATTATCTGATTACAGCACTACTGAATGTCATAGGAGGATTTTCTTTCAGTCTCTTCTTGTGATTTGTTCCGTTCTATATAAGATATCCACTATTTCTTTGGATCAGCTTACTGTAATCAATAGGTTTAAAAGTATCTTGCAGATAAAGATTTTGAACTAAAAAATATCACAAGCCATTTAGAAATAGGAGATTCTCTTTCAGCTTTATATTGAAAAAATAGAAAGCTGCTGAGTTTGGGGGTTCTTTTTTTTTCTTTTTAACTTTTGATCAGAGTATTGAGAGATTTTAACAACATTTTGCTTCAATGGAGTAGATTTTTTTTTTTTCTGGAAGCTCACATTTTCAGTCCCCAAGTTCCAAGAAAAGTTAACACAGTCTCAAAAAACAATGACTATGAGAAGGCATTTCACTTTTTATTAAATCTAGGTGTTCTGAAGTCTCTGACATTTTGTGTAATGTGAAATTGTGCTTCATCCATTACAAGAGTACCTATGTTTAACTCTTCAAATTCTCAAGGAAAGGAAATGAATGGTGTCTTTATTTCTGAAGAGATATGTATATTCTTAAATTTAATTTAAAAACTACCTGTACAAGACTGTCAAAAATGCCACCTTGCCAAGGAGAATTTCAACCACCTAGTTTCTGAGGTTTGCAGATATCAAATGTTTTGGGGGGTTTTTTGCATTCCAAAACTGTTAAAGAAATGTGCTCCACTCTGATGGGCTGCTGAGAAGACTTTAGCAATGAAATAAAACTTGTTCATTGCAGCTGAAACCTGAAGCAGATGCATCTGTGGCAGTGCAAATTCTAAATTTTGCTAAGCCTGTCTAGACCTGTTTCTAACTTATATTCACAACCTGCAAAATTGTTGTGTTCCACAAATCCCAATGTATGTTTGAGCTGTAAAATGGCTGACCAGAAAAGAAACAGCAGGAGATAACTGTTGTAAAGCAGATGCTCTGATAAAGATCATCCTGAAGCCTGATGGACTGATACTCTCTCCACTGATTGAAGGTGTGCATCATTGCAGATATAACCAAAACATTTCCATGAGAACAGCCCAGAACTGGAGCTGTTGTGTAGCCTGTAATCCTTGAAGGTTTCCAAGACCAAACTGTTTAAAGGGCTGACCAACCCAAACTGAGCACAGTGTCCCTGCTTCAGGAAGGGCTTGTAGTGGAAACCTGCTGAAGTCCCTGGCAGCCTGAATTATCCTATAACATTTCAAGTATCCATCCTGTTTGCACTTTGCAATGGCACTGATTTATCCGTTTCTTCTGGGTTCCCAGCATTTTGGTCTTGTTGCGTAGACACCCACATACAAATTGTTTTAAAAAAATGTATATATAATTAATGAAATTTTGAATGAGATAATGCTTGGTATCTTAAATCATTCAACTGCCTCTACTATGCCGAGATTACCTGGGGAATTAGCACTACACAGTGTGGGTATTCGCAGTGTTACAAAATTTTAAAAACTGTCTGCTTTAACGATGTAACTTGAAAAAATCTTGGCTTTCATCCTTATATCACAACTCTGTATATGTTGCCACAGTGTTTGTGAAGAATTAATCTTTTATCTTCACATGTAGGATACACACCTTAGTAACATATCATGGAGTGGAAAGCCTGTGTGCTTTCACTAGAGATCATTCCAATATGATACATTTAGGCTTGAAAGTACCAGCTCAGAAAAGCAAGATGATTTTTTTTTAGAATGCAAGTGTATGTCCTCCGTAAAAGAGGGACAAAGAGCACTCTTTCTGCGAGGAATGTTGCATCCTTCATAAGCACCTTCTCCACCCTGAGAAGAAAGCTCTTTGGAGACATTCCAATATTTTATTCGTATATAAAAGAAAGTATACTATATATTCTAAATGAGTTAGCAATATTTAGCAGAAAAACAAATAAGACAATGAGTTTTATGTTTGTGACAAGGAGATAAAACTGTCTAGCTTCACAAAGACTCTGTTTTGTCTCTCTACATATCCACTCTCATAACATGAGTGTGGGGAGACAGACTACGGTGTAGATTATGTCTGACCTGACTGGTAGGAAGAAAGCTCTGCTGAAGAAAATGCATTTTTTTCTAGCTTACCGTGTAATACATACCTTTCAACAAAGAAGATTGAAACATCACTGTCTTGGTAATTTCTTAATTATATGGATAAGATACATTATTTTAAACAACCTGTTAGAAATCTATCATCTTTGGGACTATGGACTCTCAAGGTACCATATGCAGCTAAAGACTGGCTAATCAAATGCATTTTTAAGCTCAGTTCATCCTTCTCTATATAGCTCAATACAGGGTTTGAACGTTATCACAGAAAACACTGCATATTTGCACAGAACTAACAGTTGATTAGTACTCTTTCCAATATATGTTACATGAAAAACCAAATCGTAACAGACATTTAGCCACATTACTTAAATAAACTAAGTAACAGATTTTGGAATTCTTTCATAAATACAAATGAGAAATTATTCTTACTTTAAATTTCTAAGTCATCTAACTTACACTGTTATTTCTGAACTATTTCTGCTTCTGTGCACCTGATATTTTATTTAATACAACATACTCTATTGGTTAACATTACATTTTCATTGCTCAGAATACCATTTTCACACCAGATAGATTTATTTGTCAAGCTTTATAAATGTGTGTGTGTGTGTGTGTGTACGTGTATCAGGCATTCACCCTTGACTCAATATAGCAGTGAAGTCAGCACTTTTAGGGTGTCATCTTGATCTCTTTTCAGTTGACTGCTTTAGTTTGAGATGAATTACACTCAGAAAAGTACTCATTTGTCTGATTAAGTTTAAGCATGCAAAAAATGACTGGCTCAGCCAGTTATAGGGGATCTCACTGTAAATGCTGATATTTGGTAAGATGTATCAGCTCCCCCAAATCCACAACTGGACACAAATGAACCATTTCCAACAATCAGGAGGCATACTTGAAGTTTAATTACATCTGTTGCATTCAAAATAAAAAGACAATGAATTATCTACAGATAAATAATCCAATTAAATAAATAAAACTCCTTGTAATTGTCAAATCATGTTCAGATATTTTTGTTCTGTAAAATAGCATAGTAAAAAAAATTTACTACAAAATTAACGTAATGCTAAAAGTGTTTGTTTCCTTTCAGTAGAGGAAGCTTAGGATTGTATAGGACATGTGTGCTTTCCAGCTCCAAGTTTAATTATATTCATTCCAACTATAACAGATCTAGTATCCTGAAAAGCCCCTCTTGATGCTTGATTATCATTCATTTCTGAGTCATTATTAATGAACATTTTACAAAAATAATTATCTCATATTATATTCATAAATGGAATCAATCACTTCTTCCTTCTGTGAAAATATACCATTACATGTCTATTTAACTTTTATGACCAAGACCAATACTTAACATAGGAACATTCATGTTAGCATCAGCAACTAAGAGAACATTTAAGCAGGCATCTCAAAAACTTAATTTCTGTTTGAATGCCCCCATTAAAATGATTGATGAAATCTTTGATGAAACAATAAACACTTTCATGTAGGTGCCAAACTCAAAGTGACCAAGAGGTTTGGTTGGCAGATGCAATAGATCATGTTCCAGGCCTTTTTTTTTCTTTTCACTTTTGACAAGAGCTAGTTAACATTTCAATCACCCAGGAATTAGGAACTTTGAGGACCATTGACCAGCATCAGCAGTAACCATTGACCTTGCCAACACAGTAGCTGAATTTCTGAAGCTGTCTACAGAACTTCTCAGTCAGCTCTGCAGCAAATGTCAGTCTCCATCTCTGCATTGGAAACAGGCTGTAAGGAAAATGATTCATTGCACTTAACTTTATATTTGAACTGAGCACTGCAGTAACTAAAATGATATGTACTTTGCTTACTTAAATGATATAAATTAAACAGAAAACCAACACCAACAAATTCTTCAGCGCTGGACCACAAGTCCAATTTTATTTCATATATACAAGATTTCTTTTAAAGAAGTAAGCTTGGTCAGTAATCTCTAGCCTTTAAGTTTTGTAGTATCAAAAACAACTTTGTCTGAGCCCTGCTGTGGAATGGTATTGTGGGTTTACTTTGGTCTGATAGTTCTGCTGGTTAGGGAGTTGAATTTCAGCAGAATATTTCTCTCTTAAAATCAGAAATATTTATAGATTAAAACCTCAAATTAAAAAAAAATGTCATACAACCATATTGTTTCCTTCTGCTTCAGTATACAATAGTCTGAGGTGTTATTCTGAGAGTGTCAGGATCAGAGGCTCCCTGGGTGATGCTGTCTTCTGGCTCCTCCTGCAAAGAAAGGTCACTCACTGTGCAGTGCCCTTGATCATTTCATGGTCCAAGGGTGGTCAAGCACAAACCAGGTGCAGACAGGGTGGCACAAGTGGAGGCAGTAGCTTGGCTTGTCATCCACTGCACTCATTGGCACCTTCTGCAGCCCTGTGGAAGCAGGTATGGAAATTGCAGAAGTATCCAGGGAAATGGGCTATGCTTTAGCTCTGACAATACACTTAGCGAGTCATGGCTTGTCACGCATGGCAGATTTCTGGATGCAAATGGAAAATTAAATCTCTCCTGTGGATCAGTTTATAAAAGTAACCTTTGTGATATGGGGAGAAAAATTTTCTGGTAACAAGACTGTACTTTGACCATGAATACCTATATAGATAGACACTGTTGTATTTGCATTGGGTTATTGCGTGGGATTGAATTTCAGTACAAGGTGAAAAATCTAGCTTCTTTTCTTTTTGTAGAAATTACAGCCCAAAAGGTTACTACCCCTAAATAAACAGAACCAAAATGTGTGAAACAAGATACAGAATACAAGAAAATGTGCATTTCAGAAACATGCCTTCCTCCTACATAGGGATAAAATATTGGTGTGGATACAGCTGGTATTGCAGTTCCTTCCACCAAAGAGAAAGTTTATCCTTCAGGGAATTTTCAAAGACAAAATAGCAAGAACATATAAATAAAATATAAACTATTTACCTCTCTACTGGATTTTTTTCCTTGGTAGGTGCTATCATTTTCTTCAACAAAATTATAAGCCATCAAACAAAGAATTTATGTTTTCCAGAGTGACATTTGTTATTTCTTTCATATTTGATATGTAATTTTAAATGATAGAAACCTTTTTCTTTGTTATTAATCTCAAAGAGGGTTTTTTTGGAAGCAGAAATATTTTCAACAAAACATACTAGAAGGGTCTTGGAGCGACAGTCTTCTCTGAGCTCTTCTCATGCTCTGGAAAGAGGGTGGTGAGAAAATTAATACAGGTGAAACACCTATGTGTTAAAGAATGTAAGAAATCTGACTTCTCTGAGATCCTACAATGCTTTTCTGGCAAGTGAGGACCATCAGCCTCTCCTCTGACTACTAAAAAATTGAAGAAATCCCTCTCTGTTCTTCCCTCTCCTCTTGGCTGCTGCCAGCATAGTGACACGAGCTCTCTGCTAGGGTGTGCTTGCCTGGCAGGCAGCAATGTTTGTGTGCCTCTCCCAGGAGGAAATGCTTCTCTGCCTGTGTGCACAATGCTCTGGGACTCCCAGGAGTGGAAATGACTTGTCAGTTTTCAGGACTGACTGGAGGGTTTGCAAGACCAGCAGCAAAAGCTGATGCATCCAAGCAGCCACAGAGGCTGGGGAGGTGTCTGAGCTCTTAGGCAGACAGTTTTATGACACTTTTTCACATTTAGACAATTATCCTCACAACTGGAAGGGGCAAAACTATGTTTTTAAATGAAAGCCTGACCTTTGCAGACATGGTGACATTTGCCAAAAGGAACATGCCTTTTTCTTAGCATTTTTCAAGCCTTGATTACAGTGTATTTTATATAGTCCAAAGTTTCTAGGAGAAAGAGAAAAAGGAAATAAAGGGAAAAAGGAAATATATATTTTAAGTATATACACAGATTTGAACAGAAATGCTGCATCTATAGCTGGATTTAGAAATTAAAATTAAAATTGGAGAGGATCTCTGAAGTCATTAAAACAAATCCACTCCTGTCACACACATTTTACTTTATGTTAGCACAGTAGCATCTTGCTTACAATTAAGCAGTAGCACATTTACATGCAGTAACTGTTGATCAAAGCTATATATTATATATTCTTCTCATCACATATCTATTGACTAATGCAGATGCACTGTGCCTATTATTTCCCTCCTACATTCAGTCAGATGAAGGAAAAGTGAGTTATGTAAAGCTTCCAGTAATTAAGTTTCCTTGAACCAGTGAGCTAGTACATCAAGAGACAGAATGGCCACAAGCTATGTGTTCCACTCCAAACAATTTTCTTTACATTTCTAATGCAAAGCAAGGATGCTGTTAAATTAGAACAGGTTTGCTTGAATAAATTTAATTAGGTGCACACAGTATGTTATTGCTCATTTTCAGAATTTTCTTGCCTTACTGTTGCCCTTTAATTTTTGTTGTTAGGGTGTGGTTTTTTTCTCTGAATTTCCAGCTTTTAGTGTTGCATTTATGAAGAACGGCCACTAGAGTGCTGCAAGTACCCATTGAAGCTGCAGTTGTGTACATTTACCATCACTAATTCCAGTTTCAGACATAATTTTAATACATATTTATAATACACACCTAAAAAAAGAATAGAATTTGGTGCTAAGTAAATACCTAAAAAACTTTAAAATGTCTAGTGTATAAACTAGTTCAGATCTGATACTTTTGTATCTATGGAAAAGATGCATATGACTGCTTACCATGTCATTTACAATTCCACAATAGTTTAGAGGATTGACAGTTACATTATGTACACCATTGTGATTTAAAGTAACCTCTGTTAAGTATCTATTTTCTTGTTTAAGATGTCAGTAGCATTATTGATGCAACTATAATGTGAGTGCCTCTGGCCTGTTGTCAGTTTCTTAATTGAGACTAACAGATGATACAGACAAAACTTGTTTCTGAAACTTTTTTCTGTGCTATATGAAAATCATCATAGAAATCTCAGTCCTTACTCAAAGTTTTAGCCAGATCTGTCAAACAGAACAAGACCAAGAAGGAGTCACAATTTTCTGTGCCAAAAGGGATACATTTTCTTTCCCTGGGATAAGCTCTAAATCCAGTAAAAGAAGACCCACTCATCTCTGACATAACATAGAATTATGAAATCATAGAATCATGGGACCTTAGAATGTTGTGCATTGAAAGGAACTTTAAAGATCTTCTAGTTCCAGCCCACATGCCATGGACAGGGACACCTTCCATCAGACTGGGCTGCTCAAAGCCCCATCCAACCTGGCCTGGAACACATGCAGCAACTGGGCATCCACAATTTCTTTGGGCAACTTGTTCCAGTTCCTCATCGCCTCCCTGTCTGTCTATTCTAAATCTACTCCCTTTCAATTTAAGGCTATTCCCCCTTGTTTTATTACCACAGACCCTTTTAAAGAGTCCCTTTGAGGTTTCTTATAGGCCCTCTTCAGGTACTGGAAGGGTCTATAAGGTGGAACCTTCTCTTCCCCCAGCTGAACATCCTCAGTTCTCTCAGCCTCTATAGGAAAGGGTGCTCCAGGCCTTGCATCCCCTTTGTGGCCTCCTCTGGACTCACTCCAATGGATCCACATTCTTTTTGTATTGAGGACCCCAGAGCTGGATGCAGCACTGCAGGTGGGGTCTGACCAGAGCAGATCTGAGGGGCAGGATCCCCTTCCTGGTCCTGCTGGCCAAGCTGGTTTTGGTGCAGCCCAGGAGACAATTGACTCTCTGGGCTGGGAGTGTGCACTGCTGGGTCATGTCCAGCCTCTCATCAATCAACACCCCCAAATCCTCCTCAGCAGGGCTGCTCTCAATCTCTTCTCCACGCAGCCTGTGTTGTACTTGGAGTTGCTCTGATCCACATGCAGAACCCTTTTCTGGCCTCCTGAGCATCCTGAGGTTTTCAGGGGCTCTTAGCACTCTGCTTGTTCTTCCCTCCTGTGATTAGTCCCTTTACAGCAGCAGTTGCAGGAATAGTAGCCTGACTGGGAGAGGTGATAGGAGCCCCTCTGCTATAGCCTATTAAGTGTTGAGGAGAAGCCAAGGGCCATCTCATGTTTCTGTGGTTTTAAAGTCGACCTTGGCCCTGTCTAGTACAGCAGAAGCTGTCTTGGTCAGACTCCTTCATAACCAGTAGTCAGAGGAAGGAACTGAAATTTTAAAAAAATAAAATAAAGCAGGCAAAATCTGCTTGAGCTACTACACTCCTGACTGTCTAGTTTATTCTAAAAGAGCTATAAAAAGGTCACTTTAAAGCTAGCCAAAGACAAGGCCAAAGTATAATAATACTCAAAGGTTAAGAAGAGAAAGATTAAAGGTGAGAAGTCTTATCAGAAAGAAACTGATACTGGCTTGAAGATGAAAACCGAGCACTTCCAGCCTGCTCTGAGTATCAAGACACAGCACAGAAAAGGGGAAGACTGGTGGGACAAATAGATTAAGAAATGAAGTAACAGTTAAAGAATTAGAAAAGTTGGCATTGCAAAGTACTGTTACAAGGGAAAAAAAATCCTTAAAAAATCCTTGCAAGACCCTGAAAGAAGAGGACAACGGAGGTCACTGTAACTATGACGACCAGCAAAATGGACAGAGGGAAAGAACAGGCAAAGAAAACTGAAACCAGGATGATTTGACACACACACACTCTTTCTGATCACTCAGGGGAAAAGGAGAGTGGAAGGAAGGTGAAAAAAATGCTTCAGTGGTAAACAGAGATGAGGAGGCTTTCTCTTCGCCTTCCTCCTTTGGTTGGTATTAAATTCCTTTCCATTTTACACCTTCCATCCTAAATTGGTAGTGTCAAACTCTGCTTAGAGTTAATGAAGGATGTGTTTTTAAAGTGTTCAATATTTAATAATGCTTTTAAATGTCACTGTGTTCCAGGAATTTCTAATATCACTAAGTTTTTTATCAACCTTGGTTTTTTTCCCGTTTTATACTTCTCTTACATGGCAAACTCAAAGATCAAGTATATAGAAATATCTGGAAATCCCCAAATATCAGCTATTGCAAATATATGGATTAATAATGAATTACCTAATCACCAATGTGTAATTAATCCATGTAAACCTATGAGAACAGTTTGGGTCAGGACATATAACCTCTACACCAAATTCTTCTTTCATGCAAGTGCATGCCAGCTCATTGACTGATATCATACTATTGATTTGCCCCTTCAGGAAATTTGTATTTTGAACGATTTCATATTTTAATGCAGAATATAATCATAGGTGATTGTGGTGAATAAGGGTAAGTGAAATAAATAGAAATGCTCTATGTCCTAAGGAAACACCAGAGGGAATCTATGACCCTCATGTGGCATGGAGAGAGGAAACTCTACAGCTGCAAGAACACCTGTGCAACCAAAGACATCTTGTCTGGGCAAAACATCCATTTTCCTGGAAGAGTTGGATCTCCAAAGGACCCAGCACCCCTGTTGATACACTGGCTCATGCTCTGCTGTGGCACACTATAATGTCTAATGTCAATGTTCCTGGCTGAGGTTGGCTAGAAAGATTTCTTAGCAGAAGACACTGTCAGGTTATCAAAAAACAGTTTTTATGAAGCAAGGATCATTCACAGTAGAGTTTTTAACCTTTGAAAAGCCTATGTAGTTGCCAATAGGTGCTCGATGTCACAGTTTCACAGAAGTTTCTTGTGGGAGTTGGCAAAATTTGATCCTCAGTAAATCATGAAAAATGTTTTGCTATTGGAAGACTACCTGAAACCACAATACACAGCTTTACTCAGCTGCAGATTTAAGTTCCAGTCTGATCTCTTGCAAGACAACCAGTGTTCAGATAAATCAATCAAACTTTTCCAGTGCTTGTGATAAACTTCTGCTCAGAGGAAAGTGGTGTGTTCACCTTATTGTGCTGTGTCTGCTACTAGAAGTGGGGTTAACTTTGATCTCTACAATATGTTTTTATAGGAAATGCAGAGTCCAGAAGGTGGAGAGGTAGTGACATGAAAAACTAGGACTAGGCAAGCAGAGGTCTTCTCACAGGTTATTTATTATATACTTGAAATCATTGCACCAATGAAATAGTCATCTAAAATGTTAAGAGATTTTAACTTCAATGCCAAAGAGTGATAAGATCTTATCTGTATGCATTTAAAACCTTATTTATGTCTCTTTGAATAACATTAGAAATGCATCTGTTGCATTTGGCAAAATACCGAAGGGGTAGTCTGTTCAGAATAAGGGAAAGGGGCTTTGTTTTCTTTTTAATTTAAACTAGCTGAAGTCCAAAAACTCCGTAGACTCCTCTCTTAATACCCAAAGTGGCTTAAATTGTCTGACATTTTACTAACAGCTGAATTTCACTTCAGGTACACCTGGAGAGTGAGAAGGAAGAACCAAGGATGAGGAAAAGTGAGTTGAGAATTTCATGGTGATTTGCAAGCAAGTCTGCAAACAACACTTGGGGGCCAAAGCTGTATTTGTTAGCACTTGTATTGAGTTAGCACCTATATGTGGGTAATTCTCAAAATTGGTTCTATTCTGAACATCTCCCTGCATGCCAAGACTTTATTAGATGTTTCTTAGAAATTCACAGAAATGAGAACAGATAAAACAGATTTTTCTCTTTACCCCTACTCATGTCTGTTACCTTCTTTTCTGTTCTCAGTAGAGCTCCGGGGACTGTAATAGAGGGATCATTTTTAAAAAGAAAATCTCCTTAGATATCCTGTTGTATATTGCACTGAACAATTCTGGAAGATTCAGTCACTAAGCAAAAACTTTAGATACTTCAATTCTCTCTGATTTCCCAGAAGCCAAGTACTTTTCATATCTATTCAGAACGGTGATGCAAAGACTATTGTTAGTCTTCATTTTGACCATATCACTTCCTACAGTGCATTGCTTCACTCATTCTTCCTGTTTTATAATGTAAAACATAATAGGCTTTTTCATTTTCAGGGTCTTCCATGATCTCTCCTCCCCCATCTATCATTTTGCATTTACCATGAAGATGTCAGCCCTGTCCCTGAGTCTTTCACCCATCTCATTTTTCAAACAATTCTTTTTCAAAATATCTTCCTTCCTTCTTCCCCAGTGTTTGAAATGAACTCCCTGACAACACTTACAATAAAACTTTCCTGCTTTCTTTTAAAAGTCCCTTAGACTTCTCTTTTTGGAATAATAAATGAAGGATTTTCACTATAGCTGGGTACATTACTACTATGTAAAGTTCTAAAGCTTCTTAGTTTCCTCAGATTTTAGTTCTCTATCTGTCTCTGTACATGATTTCATACTTCCAAATTCATAATTTCTGATCTGTGGGGTAAAGGTCATCTCTGTTTGGTGTTTTCTCCAGGCTTAGAATGATGCAGTCCTGGATGTGATGTTGAGCTGTGACTAGAAAAACAAAACAAGGAAACAAAATCAAAACTAAAATCAATTGTAGAAAGAGTATCTTTGAAGAAAGAGTTGCTGTGTTTTCTAGGGAAAAAAAAAGCAGTCATTTTCTAAGACCCAAAATGCACAACCAATGACAAAGTTAGCGTTGTTTACACTCAGAGTGGGAAATATATCCTCATGTTCCAAATTAATTTACTTCAGCTTTTATGGGTATACACACCTGCTGAATAGATATTCCAGAATGCCCAGTAACTACTGCAGCAAAAAGCCTCCTAGAGACTTACTTTTTTTTAAGTTTGTATTACTAGGTTTTAGATTTGTGTGGTCAAGAAATTACATCAGTGGTCAAACAGTCCATTGCTACAATAACACCGGTTTTAATGCTAGTTTTATAAGGTCTAGGGAAATCAAGGCCCCCATAGCACAACCAGTTAAATCTCTCTTTGTGACACAGTAATCACAGAGAGACTTGTTGGTTCTGTTGACTGCAGAGGATGAGAAAGGCTTCCATTCTCAGCAGTATTTTCTGGATCATAATACATTATTTTTCTGAAATGTAGAAGTAAAATTTTATATATTTTCTTGCACAGGCACCCTCACATAGCACAAAATTTGATTTTGTAAGATGAAAAATACAGAAATATGTCATCAAATCACTAATCAGGAAATACTAAACAAAAACAAAGGACCAATAATGAAGGAAACACTAAATGGGAAGTCAGCAATAAGAATTCAGTAACCATTGAGCATCTACAAGCATTAACGTGTGACGACAAAAGGTAATATGTATAAAAGTAATTTTGTTCAAAAAGGATAAAAACAAGATTAAGGTACACCAATATTTCTAATACAGCACAAAAAAAGAGAAGTAAAATCACATGGTTTTATAAACAAAGGAAGAATTTCTTTCTGAATGTACAAATTATTTTACAATTACTCTATCCTTGCAACCAAAACTAAGAAAATGACTCATCATTATGTTCTACATTCTGCAGCATTTTTTCATTAGGATTTCATTTTAGTTCCCTGCCATTAAAAACAGAGCCAGCTTTTATAGAAGAGATGTTTGATCCTGTAAACAATTTCCTCATGCACAGGCCTACTGAATTCCAGCAAAATGTCCAGGATCAGAGTAAATAGAATTTTTTTAATCTGTAGAAAAACATAATAATAATAGAAAAATCCTTATTCAAAGATAGATAAGCCACAAATGGCTTTTTGTGGTAACAGCAATTAACACAGAAATATACTTGAAATAATCTTTGCAATATGACCTAATTTTAGCAGCTTGTACTCTTAAAACCTTGTTAAAAGCCCTTTTGCTAGTGCCTCATAATATTTTATAGTTCTATTTTCCTGTGAAGATTGGAAAAAGCAATGGGGGGATTTATTTAAACACTCATAATATTGAATTCAACTGAAATATGGGGTTGAATATACTTGTGTAACCCAGATAGTGAAATGTTTGCTGCCTCAGCCATGAATTTCTTCTTGCCTTTAGGATTTGCGGTGATGGGACATGATGAGAGTTTCTTTACTGAATGGCAATTAGCCTGGGTGCCCCTTATGCTCATCGTGTCTGCCAACACCTGTCTGACCTGCAGTGAAGGAGTGACTTTGTCAGGGCACGTGTACAAACTTCTGCTGGCCTCAGTCTGGAGACCTTGAGTCCTGGTGTGTTCCTGGCCCTGACACCACACGGGTGAGTCCCACCAGAGAGCTGCATCCAGAACAGGGGCTGCCACAGCCCTGCCACGGGCCAGGTCTGATGCAGGGCACACACGTGCTGCTCTCTCCATCTGCCACACACTCCTGGGCTGCACCTCCACAGACACCAAAGGGAAAGATCTGTGGGTGCTGGCCAAGCTGGGAAGCAGCACTAAGATTGGCTCAGATGGTTGGAGCACAGTCCTAATAATGCCAAGGTTCTGGGTTTGATCCTTGTATGGGCTGTTCACTTAAGAGTTGGATTCAATAATCCTTATGTGTGCCTTCCAACTCAGAATATTCTATGCTAATAAGGAGCAGTCCTGAGCTACTTCTTACAGTGTAGATAGACTTAATTATTCTATTTCATGCTATTGCATCAGTATAGTGGAGGACAGAACTCAGACTCCAAGTCACTGAGTAGAATGAACACTGCTTTGTGTTTAAAAAAATAGGGCAATAGAGTTTGAGTGAATATGATAGATTCATAATTACATTTCATGCTAATGATAACAGCTACAAAAAGCTATGAATTTGCTTACAGTTATAAACACCAGTTTGGTCAAGTCTTCCTGGAAAAGAGAAGAGCCAAGACTTAGTTCAGGATGGTGTTTAACCACACGTGTGACATTTTATTTTAACCTCATGAATAAATGTTTTGTAGTTTCAGAATCTAAATGAGAAAAAATAAAATCAACACAAAAATAGTTGAAATATTCTTCTTTGAAGTTTTTCTTTATTTATTTGGAAATATGTTAAGCAGCCCTGCATTCTGGAATAGAGTAT
The DNA here is from genome assembly GCA_013400435.1 of Pycnonotus jocosus. Lineage (NCBI taxonomy): Eukaryota > Metazoa > Chordata > Aves > Passeriformes > Pycnonotidae > Pycnonotus > Pycnonotus jocosus. Next base: position 40,190 of record VWYP01011369.1, read on the forward strand.
TTTTTATGAAGTCTGTCAAAATAAGCAAACAGAAACAGGAGGGTTTATCTCCTTTTGTAGAAATTACTTCACTGCATCATTCATTTGAAGGTAATCACTGAGTCACCTTCAACCTTCACAAAGAAACTTGACTGTTCACAAATAGATTTTCTGTCTTTATATTTCTCAACATGGGAGGGCTTTTCTAGTGTCACCTTTTCACTAGCTTGTTGGTAGATAACCAGTAGATAGTTGGTAGATATCTCCTCCCCTGAGCTAACCCCTTCCAGCAAGAGCCAGAAGAGCAGCTTGATGGCCCTGCTGCCTGCTGGGTGGGTCCAGCCACAGGGATGCCTTGGGAACAAAGGACACAAAGGTGCCAGAAGGCAGAGCAGCTGCTGATGCCAGCAAGGTATCCCAAATCTTTTAAATTGTGGTCAGAAGCAAACCCCACAGGGGAGAAGGTCTGTGTGCTGTTCCTGAGCCCACACCAGAGCAGGGATGATAATGCCTTGTAATTTCATTGCCACAGACTTCACTAATATGCAAATGTAGTGAAGTGTGGCCAAATATGCTCAGAGAAAAGATCAACAAGGAGAAAAAAACAATTCTGAATGAGCTGCCAGCCCCAGAGAAATTGTGCTCCTACGTCTATTACCTGGAAATATTTAGATGCTTGAAACACCATTACCGGCTTGGGAATAATTTCTTAATTGATTCTGATCCAGAATATGAAGGTAAGTTCCTTCATATCAAGCATGTATCATGTTTTTGTCTTGATGATTTTTTCCCCCTCCCTTTTAAGTTCTTAGGAGTTCCATGAAGTTTTCCCTGGATTTCTTCCCTTTCTTATGAGCTCTATTGTTCTGTACAGTCTGAGCTTAAAGGTCCTGAATAGTACCTTACAGTTCTAATTCTTGCAGCTGAAAAGATCTTAAAATAAATCACTGAATGTTGTTCAAGAGCTGAACTCAGAACCCTGATTTCATAGAGTTGCTCTCCTGAATTTTTGTCAAAATAAATATTGATTTGTAAAGTTTTAAATGCCTAAAAATGCCTTTTCTCTTTCATAATATAGTATTTGCTGTTAGCTTCGTTGTAAGTTTGAGCACTATTTAAACACATTTACAGGAAATAAGAAATGGATAATTTTTTCTTGAATTGGACACACCTTTGTCTCTTTCAGCCTTACTGCATTACTGGGTGCTTTCAGTCTTTGACAAGAAGCTGAACCTTTACTTGATCACTCAAATGATCACTAGTTCCACTGATACTTCTCAAATACATAAAATTAAATATGTATACAATATATATACAAGCCTTTCCAAGTTTAAAATCCTAGTTAAAAATTAAATCAGCAGACCAAAAGAAGAGAGTGAGGAACAAGAAGAGGTTTGAGTCTAAAATTGAAGATGTCAACTCTTAAATAATTGACTACTCAGGAAGAGAACTATTGAAGAAATTTTTGTTGATTGTTTATGAAATAATTCATTGCAGAAGTCACAAACATAACATCAACAAGATTCTGACAAGTGATTTTGAGGAATACAGAAGAAGCAGTTCTTGTCCCTAGAAGTGCAAGTGAAGTGGAAATTGAGAAGGGAAAGATTGTTCCCAGGTTTATTTAAAAGCCAAAAAACAGAGGCACAGCCTGCAACTTGCCTGGTTACAGGCTAATCTGTTTTTTAACAGAACACTGACACTGATTTCCAGTTATAGGATGGCTGTTCCTCTTTAGATTCTCTCCTGGTGACCACAAGTTACCAATTGAACGTGTCCTGGCCTGGAGAACTCACTGTGTAAAAGAAATCAAACATCCAGGTAATGAAACCCACCTGAAGGCTGCAGCAGTGGTAGGTCATAGCCTGTGCGTGGGCTCTGTGGATTGCTACCCCCAATCACTGCAGATTTCAGCTGGTTATTTTCTGGATATAAAGCACCAAGTAGAAATGAGTTTTCAGAGATGATTTGAGTGGAATATAGCGTCAGGAGAGCTGTCAATGTGCAGCACATTCCATTATGTTTGTAGGACGACTCTTAGAAGGAAGTGTATGGAATGAATCCCAAGATTTGTAGCCTGACCAGAGTAACAGAATATCTATTGCCAGCAAAATCCTGGAAGTGATAAAATATTGATTTGCAGAGCAAAAAAGCAGAGGTTGACTTATTAGAAATTAAACAATAGATCTTCTGTCTAAGAAATTCACAGCATTTATGTTCATTTTGCTCAGACATATTGCCTCTGGCAGAGATTCTGATTAAGAAGATGGAGGTAAGTTGTTATCACCATATATCAGGGGTTTCTTCCTGGTGAGTTTTTCCTCTCCTGTCAAGTTCTTAGGAGTTCCACTAAGTTTTCCTTGAATTTCTTCTCTTGTGAGCACTGCAGTTCTGTACAGTCTGGGCTCTAAGGTCTTGAATAGTACCTTGCAGTTCTACTCCTTGCAGCTGCAAAGACAGATAATCACCAACTGAAAGTGGAGGAGGAAAACAGCCAGGTTTCCTAGGCACTGAGCTGATGGTCTGATATTTAGACCATCTTTCACTTTCTTACAGAACAAAAGATAGTAAACATGTAAAAGTGTAGAGAATATCTTCCAGCACACTTGCCATCTTTTCATTTCATAGCTCAGTAGCAGTTCGAGGTGCTCTTTGTGATTTGTGTGATGTGCAAATATTAAGCTGCTGTTCCAGATGAAATTTCACTTCCTGTATGCACCGTGCCAGAGTATCTCAGTTTGCCACTGTATTTAAGCTTTGATGTCATAATGACTGCTTTTGAAATGCATGCTGGATATTGTCTACCACTGCTACTGAGCACAGAGAAATAAAAATATGAAGTAGTCTTAAATAGAATGTCTTTTGAGCATTATAAATTTTGCTGACCCTGAAAAGCCTATAAGAAAAAATTTATGTCATTGGTACATTCAAACTTGTATATTTTGTGTGTAGCTCAAACCTCTGAATCTTTTACACAATACCTTATGTTTGTTTTCAGTAGTGTCTGCATGATGTTAGCTAATTGGTATTACCAGCAGGACACAAACAGTTATTTATGGTTTCTGTGGTTGATTTCAATAAAAACAGGAGTTGCTCATGCTGAGGGTTTGCTGTTCGGTTGTCAAGACATAACACAATATTATCAAAAGAGTTAAAATTGATTATGAACCTTGTAAAACCAACCATTTACAGCAGTCAAATTTTAGCCTCCAGATAAAGTCCAAGAGTGAAATATTAAAGTAATAAATTTTCTTATAAATCTCTAAAACTCCATAACTTTTGATTTTAAAATAACTGTCACCATCCTAGGGAATTACTGAGACGAAAGAAAAATAAAACAGTAAAACTTACAATGCTTTGCATTCTTTCCTCCTTATTTTTCAACAAGTAGATTAAAATTTTTAGAAAAAAAAAGAAAGTTTATGGATGCCTTCTCTTACATAGTATGAATTCAGAAACATCTCAATTTGGAAAAAATACATAGGAATTTTCATTGAATTTCTGGCAAAACTATCCAGAGGACACTGCATTCTGCTGTAAATATAATTGTACAAGGAAAATGTCCACAAAATATAGAGAATTTACAGGGGAAAAAAATAATAAGGCAATATTTAATGAGACGATATTTGAAAGAAGTGATAAATTAAAGAAGCAGTTATGTTTTTCTACCTCTCCTGATTAATAACTGTCAAGGTCAGCTACTGAGAATATTTTTGAAGAAAAACTAACTTGTTCTCTGCAATTCATAGGTGAAAAGTAGTATCTTGTGGAATAAATTATTAGATCAGGGCATTTGAGAAATATAAGGCACAACCCAAATTGTCAGTGTAAAGTTATCCATAGAATAATAATTTTCAGTTCTTTCTTTATTGTGTACAAATTTGATATTTCTCTTCTTATTCTGCTGGTTCAGTGGTTTTTTCTACAATTCTTATGTCTTTCTACAATTCTACAACTTTTTCTGCCTTGTTTACTAGGTCATTTATTTGTAGATGGCTGCTCTTTATTCACTGATGTCTAAAGCGCTGACTCTCTTTAGGGCAGCATCTGTCTTTCTTTTTGAAACTTCTCTGATCTTTTTGTCTCCAATATTATAATAGCAGTGGCTGGCAGACAACATCCTGTAGCCTGCAAAGAGTACAACTGCCATGGAGCTATTTATAGCTAAAGCAGACATTTTATTTATTTGTTTATATTTATCAATATGTCTTTTTTTTTCCCTTCAGGTTGCCTTCAGATTGGCCAGGCCAAACCTCCTACTCTTTGTCTTTCCCTTATCACAAGAAAAACATCTGTTGAATATGATAGATCTTTCTTTTTTTTATTTGCTATTTTATACAGCTATTTCCATGTTTGTGTGATTTTCATTGTTGCCTTGATCTAGAGGGAGAATAAGCCTGCTTTTGCAGTCCAGATACTGCAAATTGATGTCACCAGCCTGTTACTGCTCTGCTAGATTCTGCATCATTACCACTCGTTATTCCACAGTGAATCAAAAGGTGTTGTGAAGTAATCCATCATTCAAGAGACTAGCAGGAGGATGGTGAAGTTCCAACTAGACTGGTATGGGACACACAATTTTATGCTGGACTCCTCTTTGTATTTCTCATATATTTACTAGAATTGAGAAAACAGCAAATTAGCATATTGAGAAGATGTTGCTGAAAACAGGCTTTCACTTCTTTGCTGTTACCACTTTATGCAACTAAGATTAGCCCAGACAGATACATGTGAAGGATGAAACCCTGTCAGTGGGAGTTTTGTCACTGACTCCAGTTGAAACTGGAATTTGTTTGCAGTTGTGTCTCAAAATGTCAGTGCTGGAAATGAACTTGGAATGTGCTATTTATCTTAGAGGGACTCAAACATCAACTTCTTGCCACAGATCCATCAAAAATATGCAGTATCACAGACACCTCTCTTGCATGTCTATTAATTGACATAAAATATAAGATATCTGATATATCCATTAACCTATTTATCTAAAACAATCCCTGAAACCCCATGTATTTTCATTTTGGAGTTCTGTCACTGAGTAGCAGTATGCTGTCAAATCTCATTTATTTTTAACAAATCTTTCAAAATCCAAAATTCTTTATATGCATTGTTTAGTAGTAAAAATAAGATTTATTCTTTTTATTTCTTATTGAAGTAATAAAACTTCTTTCCTTTTCTGTTCTGTTCACAACTAATGTCAAAAGTTTCATGTGATGAAGTTTTCTACATTATGTCAAAAGCTTGGGAGAAGATGGTCAGTCTTTGACTCATAAACAAATTCAAAGCAGCCGGTTCACCGTGTGAATTTATTCTTGCAAGGAACAGATTAATCTTGATTTTGTGACCCAGCTGAGAGTATAATATGACTACTATCTATACTCCTACTTGAATTGCAGTGTATTCATCTTGATTTGTAAAAGTCAAAACCATGGTAACATATCAGTGTTCACACTTTTGTATCAAACGATTATTTTTAAGAATATTTTTGAAAAACTAGAATATCGGATTACGATTTCCGATATTCAGGTGGTCAGAGTCTTTTGCCCTCCTGGATGCTTCAGGGCAGACGCAAGAAAGAGACAGAGGCTTCAAGCTTCAGTTTTTTCAAGGTCTATCATGGTGTTTATTTTTTTCTCTTATCTCATAGTTCGCTCTGTCCTCAGTGAGGACTGTTCTGAACACCAGCCAATAGGGAAGCCTCAGTCCCNCTCACTCTGTGATAAGCTAAACTACTGTATTTCACACTCTTGAGATTTGTAATTCATCTCTGCTTTGTGCCAGGGTCTGTGACTCCCACGGACGGAGGCAAAACCCCCCTGTTCACCCCCCTGGACAGGTCTAGGGTATTGCAGGTGCTCTTGGATAAAACTCAAATTTCCCTTGCTCAGTTCCCAGACTGTCTGGCCAGGGTTTCCTGAGCTTCCAGGGCAGCCAAAGAGATGCCCTGAGTTCCCACACTAGAAAGCATTTAGTTAAATGCATTAGAATATAATGTTCTGTAAATGAAAATATAATGTAAAAATTAAATATTAGTACTTAGGTACATCTTATACATTTTCTAGCTAGTAAAATTATGAAAATATCCCTTCAGGTTCTGAGTTTTACTCATTACAAGAAAACTTCCCTTGCATTTCTTTAGCATAAATTTAATATGTTTGAAAGATTACTCTTTCAAGCATACAAATACCAGCAAGGTGATGTATTCAGTATAAGACCATTTATGCAGGGATTTCAAGCTTTCCCAAGGAACATAAGTAAAGCAGCTGAAATTGATTAATTTTGTGCACAGTTACTCTGTAAAGATGAGGCATCAGGGTTAAATAAAGGAAAAGTACAAATGAATAAACTAATTAGGAAATAAGTGCTGGCCAGAATAATTCTATACAAGATAGGTTTTCTAGCATTCAGTATTTTATCTTGGTGGATATTATGAGCTATTTTAGTGTCTTCCATTGATAAGCATAAAATAATATTAGCAGGTATTATAGAAAATAAAAGTTAAAATGTTATATTTAACAATACACATTGATAGTTTAACTGACAGCATAGTGAACAAGTTTCAGATTTGAAATAATTTTTCCCATCAGTACATTCACTGCATCATGAATACTGTTCTTTCATATACAGAATGGTATCTAAACACTATAAATGTAGATGGATCCTAGCCAAGCAAATATTTAATAATTATGCATTCATGTATATCTTCTACAACGTTGGAATCTTTAAGTTAGAAAGAATTTGTTTTATCTTCTTTAGAACCTGCTGCTCATAATACAGTCAATAAAAGTTGAATCCCCAGTGGGACGTAGACACCGCTTACACACCTGGGGTTAAATCCAACATAATATTTAAATGTCCTTAACATCTGAATTTTTCATTAAATTTGCTCAGATATTTAAAACTCCATTCCATGCATGCCAAGGACATACATTTTTCTCCGTATCTGCTTTGTAAGGCCAACTGAGATTCATAAACTCTGGGTCTTGGTGCCTCCAAGAATTTGGTAAAATTTTATTCAGTGATGCCTAAGGTTCGGCACAATAATCCAGCCACTGCAATGGTTATCCATACCAAGAAAATTATTAATTTAATTATAGAAATGTTTGAACATGAGTCTAGAATTCCAGCTTTCTATTTTTTTTTCCATAGATAGTTTATATATCTAGTGTGTGACAATAACCATACTATTTTGTTAATTGTTAAGTTTATGAAATGTTATTCTGTTAGAACTCCATGGAACCAGTAATGCAAACCATAGGGCTCAAAGGCAATCAAAAGCCTGTATTCCTTGCCTAATCTTTTAAACTCCCAGTCCAGAGCACTTCTGAGGAGAAAGTGTAAAATCAAAATTTTAAGATCAATTTTGAGGATGATTTTGTTGACAGAGATTTTCTTGATGGTTTCTTGCATTTCTTGAGAAAATTAATACATTTCCCAGCTCAAAATTCAAATTCTATTTGTGAGTGTGGATGCTTGTCTGCTAGACATCTCAATGTGAAAAATTACGTTGCCTATAGCATTTTTCTGACTGTCGCTGACCTCATGCACGGAATAGCAAAAAGAGGAACAAGGAATAAGAGTGTTGGTGTCTCATATGAACCACAAGAAAACCAGATGTTTCCAAATAGTGTCAACAGAGTAAATTTCCTTATCAGTGGCTAGTATGAGAACAGAAATGAGAACACCAGTTTATAGTGTAATGGACATATTGCCTGGGAAATCACTTGTCTGTGTTTCCAATACGGAGTCTGTATTTTACTGAAAAACTTCTTAGGAAAAATATGTGACCTAGGATCTTATCTCCCAGGCATGGCTTGTGTAAAGAGACTTTAGCTATTCTCCCTTTCACTTTCTCTCCATCTCGAATTCCTTGCTACACGTCACCCAAATCTCAGCAGTAGTGAATAATTTCCTTTGCAGGAAAATAGTGTGTAGATTCTTTCAAGGTATATAGCTAAGAAGTAGCAGACAGAGGTTGAATGTTTTCATAAGGCTGAGTCTCCTCTAGATGTGTGTTTGCACCTAATCTAGTAAATTTTTAAAAATTGGGATGTTGCCATGGTGTTCAGAGTCTGATCCTATGACTTGTGTTAAGTAGTGTCTGAGAAAACCTACTAAGCAGAGCAGAGTTCTTTTCCAAATCATAAATGGCTTTAGGTGCTGAGCTGTGCAGAAGCAGAACTCACAGTTGTCATTCAATTCAAATTTTATATTCAAAACCTGAAATGCGTATTAAATCAAAGCAGCAAGTATTTTGTATTTATGGGAAAAGAAAGCCCTTTCATTTAAATGCTATTTAAATCCCCTTTCTTGGATTTTATTCAGGAAGATTAACCTTGAGTATTATTAGGTTTGACTGGAATCTTTAAACTGTAAAGTAGTGAAGGTGAGTCATATCACACACATCTGAAGACCTTAAAATAATTTATCTGTTAGCAGCTATACTAACCAGAAATCACATTTTCTATCTATTGATTTTTCAACTTAATTACAAAAAAGAAAAAAAAAAGTGTACTAAGAAAAATAGGCTAGGGAAAAAAATCAAATAGAAAACCTTAAAGTTATTAAAGAATTGATTAAAATAAGAGATAGGAAAAAAAAGACCACAAATGTGGCCTAATGGAGAATTTCCAAATTAACAGGTACTTCTTGCCATGAAAAAGACAAATTACAGGAGAAATAGGACTTCCAGTCATTCCACTTGAGCTGTTGAGACTTAAGCAACTCTTAATGGGAGTCCACCTTAGAAGGTTCTTGAAGGATTCCAAGAAATCATCCTAATGTCTGGTTTGTGTTTTGTCTGAAAAACACAGACTCTTCAATGGCAAAGGCAGATCTTGTGAAGAGATAGCTAAAGCTTTCCTGCAGTTATTGACTTACTTGCCACAAAACTAGAAATGTATTACAAATACCCACTTTCATCACTGCCCTTTAAAATATCTTACCATGATTTTCAGTTGTGAATTTGAGGTGAAATGGATATATTTAAACATTCGTACTTGTTTTAGTTGTACAAGAAACAGAAACTCACAGAAACTCACTCTTGCACTACACAACTGAAGTAATCAATTATTAGAAAATATCCATTCAGTTGCAAGTATTGCTGAATTTTGATATTCATGTCAATCATATTATTTTACAGAATGATATAATCTCTTAGAATCTAATAAACGTGTACTTGAATTTTACAGAGAAATTTCGGTTTGCATTTCCAGAGAGATACTCATTTCCAGTATTTTTCCTGTGAATCCAACAGAACTGCTTACTACAGAAAGTGACCTTTAATAAATAGCTTCTAAACCTTTGTTAATAATGTAACTGAATTTCAAAATCAGGAGATCCAATTTTTCCACATAATAAAGATTTTGATGGCTGTATCTGAATGCTTTGAAGCTTTTCAAGAAGCTAAAAGCTGAGAGATAAAATTTCTCTTTACTTTAAAACCATTTTCTTTTTGTGTGACTGCACCATCTATTCTTCCTACAACAAATCTGTCTTACTAATGGCTAATAGTACTTCATGATTTGTCATTAGATGTCAATTGAATAGCAACCAAATTTTAGCTCAATCACTACAGGTTTGACATGATACTTCAACTCCTTTTATTCCCTCATTTTCCAGCAGAGAAACCCCTAATTCCTACCCATAATTTTTTGTTAATTTGATGTTTTCAGGTGTGTTGGTGCATTCTTAAGGGCCTGTAGGATTTTCTGCATTAAGGAAGATCACAATGTAAGTTTATATTCCTTTGCTTAGGATCACAGAGATGTCTTGTCCTCTCAAAATAAATGGGAAGTAAATGGCAAAGTACAGCACTAGACATCTCTAAATTCTCCCTCATCTCCATTTCATTCCACAATCTCTTGCACAGTGAAACACTATGTTATCATAAGCTAAAATTGTAATTCTGTAAATAATAAATAGATAGAAGGCTATTACCTTTGAAATTCTTGAGTAGAAATATGTAAGACACAGATACAAGCACGTAAATCTCACTTTAAAAAAAAAAGTGGTTACTGATCCCTTTTTATCTTAAAATTCATTAATCAATCTTTAATTTTCAAGTGGCTTACAGAGAGACATTCATTATGGACCTCCTCGTTTCTGCTGAGACAATGCTGCTCAGTATTTTCCCCTATAGAATCCACATAAGGAATCAGTGAATCAAGAGTTTGATATTTAAGTATGCTACCTCATGAGGTAAAAAATTCTAACTCTGATTTTTTAAAAGAATTTATGTAGATTTTGTCCAGAAATTAGGACCTTAGCTAAACTATACTAGTAACATAGTAATATTAATTAAGTCCTTAATGATAAGACCTCCCATGTGTTTTTGTGTTACAACAATCAAGCTTTGCATATCTGTTGATAAGAGATCTTATTAGCAATCAAAATATATATTCATTGTGTAAGTGCACCATTAACCAAGAGCTCATTATCTTCCCTTGATTAAAGTTATGTAGGGCTCTAAGATCTCCTTGCAAGTGAAAAACTATGTAACAAGAAGCAATTAATCTGAATTATCTTACAAGTGTTGCTTTGAGTGAGATCCTTTAGATCCTGTCAATCCGGTCAGCTGCTGAATGTCCATGACATAAGATACAAATCTGCAACAGTCCACATTGCAGAGATCATCTCCATACTCCTTGTTGAAACAGGAAGACTTCACATGACAGAAACTTGCTGCAGTCAGTTTCATGCCATTTGGTCCAGAGTTCACTGACAAATTGACTTTAAAAGACGTGCAGGTGATGAGTCTATTCCTGCGGTTTTTGAGAGAGCTCATGAAATCTTCCATGACTCATAGAAAACACAGCAATAACAGTGTTCCCTTCTCATCAGTTTCTAACCTTCAGCTTTTTCTTGGTTAGAAATAGCAATTTTACATGCTGAAAAGGCAGAAAACTAGCCAGTATTAGATCTACCTTGACAACAAGAAAGCATGTTGTTTCATGAATGTCATGAATACACAGCTTATGCCTGCACTTTTTCGTGAATCAGTCAAAACACATGACTGCTTAACACAGGGCAAGCTACCAAGATGTCTCTGTCTTCAGCAGTGATTCAGGTTGATTTTGTATCCACACCCTGCAGTGCATAGTCCATGAAACATAACATGAACATCTGCTTACTTGTAACATAATCTAAGATAATTTACCTCAAAACAGTAATTTCTTAGTTTCAAACAGCGTGACTTCTCATACACAGAGAATTCTACCTCGCAGTTATGCTCAATGACCTGCAACTGTTATTTTCTCTAATTTGCCCATTCCATAACCAAGAATTTGATATGGATATAAATGGAATGGCATATTGATGGTATATATATGTATACTTGGAGGATCATGATTCCAATACGACATGGGTGGGGGATTTTTCTAAATCAGTCTTTGTACTTACCTTGTGCAGTTGTTTTAAGTAGGTTTTGATCATCTGTTCAGTCTTTCAGTTCTACACAACTGTAGATCATAGGAGTTTGAATAAAGTAACACCATATTTCTCAGCTGTACAATACAACCCTTTTTTGCCATAGATTTAAGAAAGGGCTACAGCACAAGTCTTTCATCCTTTGTGGTTATGATTCCATATTTACCGTCTCCTTGAATTCTCTCATTTAATCATATACTCATAGAATATCCTAAACTGGAAATGACTCACAAAGATCATCAAGTCCAAGTCATACACAGGACACCATAAGACTCACACCATGTTGCCTGAAAGTATTGTCCAAATGCTTCTTGTACTCTGTCAGGCTTGGTGCTGTGACCTCTTCCCTGGGGAGCCTATTCTAGTGCCTAGCCATCCTCTGAGTGAAAAACCTTTTCCTGATATCCAAAATAAACCTGATACCCAAAATTTTCCTGATATCCCTCAGGTCCTGTCACTGGATACCACAGAGTAGAAATCAGTGTCTGCGCCTGCTGCCCCCATCACAAAGAAGTTGTAACTGCAATGTGGTTCCCTCAGTCTCTTCTTCTCCAGGCTGAACTGTCCAAGTGATCTCAGCGACTCCTCATGTGGCTTCCTTTCAAGGCCATTCACCGTCTTTGTTGCCCTTTTTTGGATGTTCTCTAATAGCTTTATATCTTTCTCATACTGTGGCAAAGCCTGATTGAATTAAGCTTCAAATGTGAATGAAGAGTATGTATTTCAAGCAGATGTGGATATTTGGAGACATGTAAACATGCATGGAGACAGCATGCATAGGAGAAATTCAGAGGTAACACCCTTACCATAATCTATGACATCCGTGTAACAGATTCATCTATACTGGTGTATTGGGTTTGCTTGGCTCAGCTTTGGTATCGAGGGGACTGCAGGGTTGGCATCTGCAAGAAGATCCCAGAAGCTTCCTCCATGCCTAGCAGAGACAATCCCTGGCAACTTCCAAACCAGACAGGCCACTGGCCAAGGCTGGCCAGAAATTTGAAATTATGGTAGTGCCTCTGTGAGAATATATTTTAAAAGGGAGAAAAAAAAGTATTGTGCAGTTTTAATTGCAGCCAGAGAAGAATAGAATGAGAACATGTGAGGAGAGCAGCTCTGCAGACACCAAGGTGTGGAGAGAACAAGGGGCAGGAGGTGCTCCAGGCACTGGGGCTGAGGTTCCTGTGCAGCCCATGGTGCAGCCCATGGTGAGGCAGCTGTGCCCCTGCAGCCCATGATGACCCACAGAGATCCAGAGATCCACCCCCAGCCCTTGAAGGAGCCCCATGCTGGAGCAGGTGGATGTCTGAGAGGAGGCTGTGACCCTGTGGGAGACCATGGAGAGAGACACCCACACTGGAGCAGCCTGGCCCTGAAGGACTGCACCCTATGCAAGAGTGACTCACATTGCAGCAATTTGGGGAGGACTGTTGACTGTGGGATGGACTCACACTGGAGAAATTTAGGGAGAGCTCTCTCCTGTCAGAGGGCCTCACAATGGAGCAGAGGAAGGATTCCTCTCCCTGCTCAGCAGCAGAACAACCTGTGATGAACCATTCCCTGTGTCCCTGCACTGCTGGGGGAAGGAGGTAGAGCTGGGAAGGAGGAAGGGGTGGGGATGGTGTTGTTAAGGTTTGATTTTACTTCTCTTTATCCTGCTCTGATTTTGTTACTCATAAATTCAATTAATATCTCTAATTCAAATCAGTTTTGCCCATGATGTTATTTGGTGAGTGATGTCTCTCTATCCTTATCTCAACTCATGAACTCTTTGTTATATTTTCTCCCTGCTGTCCAGCTGCAGAGGGGGATGACAGAGAGGCTTTGGTAGGTGCCTGGCATCCAGCCAGCATCAACCCACTACACCTGGTAGTTCTGCATTGTCATTTCTTTAGCACTGTGCTGTGATACACATTTCAATAAGGACCATGGTTTGTAAAAATTAATTATTCCAAAGGACAGAGATGAAGTGTGATTGGCAAACACTGTCTCAAGCATTTCTGGTATTTGTTACTGCCTCTTCTGAGACAGAAAAAATAGTCACATAATTATTCTGAATTAATGGGTTTTACTTTTCCTTTTAAATCTAAGAAATAACTTGTATATGTTTAAAGACTGCCTACATGGTTGGAATGACATTTTAGAAGAACTTCTTCATTTCAGCTACCATCTTTGAAAAGCTACTAATTTGAAAAGATTATCACTCAATTAAACTATGCAAATAAATTTGTATTACTCAAATTTAACAAGTTTAGATTGTGTTGTGGTTAATTGATGAACTGACAGTTCTTCTGGAATCAGTCCATTATCAATAAACTTGTAATTATGTGTACATGAAAGACAGTAAAATTCTTCTGAAATCTTCCTGTGGGCTCAGGTAGGTTTGTTATTTTTCCAATTAAACAAAAAGATTCTTTCTGAAATTTATTCACCGAAAGTTATTACATTATTTTTATCTTCTGTTGTATTTTATGTATTTGCTATTAAACTATGAATAGCTAACAAAACACAAAATAAGGAATGATCATTAAAAAATTTGCTTAAAAATCCACTTGTTTTATTTTTAAAAATCCTTATCCAAATATCTGTTATTCAGCTAAGTTATGATCTGATGATTTACATCTAATTCATGCAGGAAAATGTCCCACTTTATAAATATTTATATCAAAGTAATAATTGGAAGAAATGCTGTAGGTATATTTCATCTTCTTAATGGGCAAAGTTTCTCTTTTGTAATGGATCACAGCATCTCAGTATACAACAAAACAGACACAGTGTCCTTCTTCAGAATCTATGAAACATAACTTCCTGTGCTTCTATGCAATTTATCAAACTTCCAATTCTGCATATTTTTTAAAAAGCTATGATTTTCATTATCTCTCATTAGTATTGCAGAGATAGATGCTTTGTATCTACTGATGTTTTGATGGTAAATTATTCTAAATATCCAAGAAAAGTAAATCAAATTTAAGTTTTATGGGCACAGGCCACATGATCTGTTGCAAACTACAATGAATTATTTGGACTTTGTCACTCTTC
>VWYP01011369.1:66631-82186 GCA_013400435.1 Pycnonotus jocosus
AAAAAAAAAAAAGTGAGAAAGTGCAAGCAGCAGCCCAACACAAACTGGCAAATGTTTCTGCCTAACTGTCCCAGACCAACAATTATCTGCTGGACACCCAGTGAGCAAAGCAAATTAATGACTAGATGCTTGAGATAGCCAAGTAGGGTAAAAGCTCTATTTTTTTTTTTCTTCTCAAGTGAACTATAGTACACAGAACCAACCTACACTCTTGTTTACTCTACCTGTGTAACAAAGTTTTTAAGGATTAGTCCAGCTTCAGGATATAAGAATATTATGAAAGGCTGAGAAACAGAAGGAATTTTTTTTTTTAAAGTGCCTACTTTTACAATAAAAGGTTTGATGTTGGCTTTGAGATCACTGAAACACACTCTTTTGCTTGGCAAAACTCCAAGTATAAAAGACTTAAAGTGGATATAGGATCGATATCACTGGAATGTCTTAAGTGATTTCTCTCTCAAACTCTAAAGGAATAGAAAAGAGAATGATAAAAGAGCTGTGAATTTTAAGAATAAGACCACAGAATAAACCTCCCTAAGCTGCTAGGTCTACTATTATTCAGGGCTTTTTTAGTTTCATAGGTTAAATCACTTGTTTTTGAGATTTGTAAAGGAAGGTGTGCAAAGTTTCCAGGTTAAGATATATTCAGGACAGATAAATATTTTAAATGGCTTTAGGTTGATTCACCAATGATCAGCCCCAGTTCTTTCTAAAGTTACCTAAACTGTAGCTTACAGTGGCCTGAAAAGTTCTTCCTGTGAGTATCAATCGCAGATGGTGTGACACAGTTTTACTGAGGTTAGACAGGGAGGCTGGAATCCATCTAGCTTATGGTAGTACATGAATATTTGTTGCCTAAAACTGTTACAATAAACTGAAGCCCACTTTGCAGTCAATGCAGATAAATAGATAAATGAGATGAAGCTTCTTCTAGAGGTGCTTAACTCTCCACTAAGGAATGTAGCATTTAATAGCTTTAAATCAGGTTGCTGGTTTTGAGAGACAGAGTTTATGTCTAAATGAATATCAGAATGTTAAAACACAATCTACTTTTACAAAAGCTATTTTCTATATTATCCAATTTGTATTTTGACAGCAGAATCTTTAGGTCTCATCAGTATATCTAGAATTTTTTTGTTCAATCCATGAGTAAGGACTTCATTAGTGGAACCAAGTAACCTAATATGATGATTGGAAAGCTAAACAACATTAACATCTGTAAGTTATACTTTAAATCTTGTTCCCTTCTGAGGTGCACTTACAGGCCTGAAATAAACAGAAGTACTCATTTCACAGATATTTTCCTGGTGCTTGGCACCTGAAATTGATTACATACATCAAACCTTTTAAAAAGACCATTGGAGGACATGATTGTGATGCCTTTTTTTTTCAGCAGTGGAGTGGCTAACACACTAAACCAGTCAGCCTTTATTTGAAGAACATCTTGACTTTGCATAGTCATTGGACTGTAAACTCTTATATAAAAAAACTTTCTAAAAATTCCTGAATAATCCAGTATCATCAGTATTTCCTGGGCCAGAGGAAAAATAGGCTCTACTCTGGTAGTTTAGGGCATTCACTTGAAAGAGGAGACTTGAGTTGTAATCCCTCCTTTAATGATAGTCTCTGCACCAGGGGTTAAGCAGTTGCTCATGTGAGAGGTGGGAGTGCACTGTCTTCTCTAGAAAGTGCCCAAATCATGATGCCCTAATGATGAGGCTACAAGTTACAGGTCTGGTCTTTTACCTGGTAGGCATACAACAGCTGCAAACAGTGAGAGAGGTTCAGCAGAAGGGATTCTAAGGAAACCTTATTGTAGAAGACAGTGAAGAGACCACAGCAAGTCTAGACTAGTGTTTGGTTGACTGTCCTAAAAATCAGTAAATATACGGAAAAGGCGGTGGACCCTCTATTCCACATCAGAGAGGCTACAAAGCTGTAACTGCTGCCACCACCACACACCTTCCATAGAAAGGAATGCTTTTCAAGGAAAAGGCTTTCAGAGCCCTAGAGAGTCTTCCCTGTGGCATGGGAACCAGTTGCTGAAGACTGCAAGGAGACAAAGGATAAGACACAGCCTTGTCAATGTCTCACTCAGTCCACCTGGATGTCATTCTGAGCTGTTCCATCCCTCACAAGTCTGCACACCTCCTGACTGGCTCCTGCCCCTAGTCAGCAAGAGGACCCTGCTGTTTGAGGAACTTTCCTGAGATTGTGACAGTATCAAAAGATGTTGGAAGCCAACAGATCACTTTCTGAAATTGTCTTGAACTGACTGCTAATTAGTGTTTTGTCTGATAGCCATTTTATAGCTGGATGCAGCTGGATGGAAGTAAACCACAAAGGGAGCACATTTTTGTTTATCATTAATTTTAACTTAGTTTTGTATAGACTTGTGAGACCCTCCAGTAATCTTCTTAATTTGTCACACATTATAAATTCGTTTAGTAAGTTTACTCATTCCAGGAGTCTTTTTTTGTTACTTCTTACAAGTCTAACCAAATTAATACATTTTATAATGGGTTGGATCATGTGATATTGCTCAAACTAATCTGGTGAGCTTCTACTTCATTGTAATATTAGATATCGCTAAAGTTTATTATTAAATTTTCCAATGCCCTGAGGGTATTTTCCACGTGGTAGAAAGGCAGAGCTCTGGGAGAACTTGTTTAAATCCTCAGAATCAGGCCAGCCCTCCTGTCACATTTATGTGAAAAAATAATTACTTCAGTTTACAAAATAAACAATCATAAATACAAACTTCTCTTACTCTGTCTTTAATACCTGCATCTGTATTAGTTCAAAATCAAGGTATTCACTTACTGCATGATAGTTTCTAGGCCAGGCACAAAAAGGTGTATGGGTCAGATGGAAATGTATGAAACACCCTAAAAGTTTTAAACACCATAAAGCTCTGTATTTTAGGCATGAATATCAGTTGTTTTAAAGATTCATCCTCTTTAGCCAGCACTAGGGTTACTTTTTTGTGAGACAGCCACTCCATCCTTTAATTGTCTCCTAGTCCTCACAGGCTTAAAGCTTATTCTGTTCTTAACAGATGTTTGAGACATCTGTTTTGACAGTATCCCTTGTAGTTTAGCTACTGTCTTGGTTTTGAGTTCAGGTGCTTAAAAATGTCTCACTACCTAAAGATTAAATAAAACAGTAAGTTCATCTCCTTAATCATGTTTCAGTGAGTGAAGTATGGTTGTCTCCTAGGCTTTCATTCACCTCCACCAACGTAATACTCTTCAGAAAAAGCTTGCTTTTGCCTTGACAAGGATCTTAGGACATGTTAATGCTGGCTCTCTGACAGGAGCTAACAAAAAGGCTTCCGAGTGAAGCAGTTCCACTCCGCAGGGTAGACTCTTATCATCTTGAATGTGTGATCAACCGTGACTCCAGAGTTTCAATGAGGAAATAGACTGTCACAGGGCTTTGTGAGGGGCCAACCCCGGTCATGGGGGCTGGAAATCTTCAGTTCAAAGGACCCGTGCTTGTGCAGAGATGAGTCATTCTTCTCAGCTGAGCTGCAGCATTGGCCATACCGTCAGCTGTCAGCAGCTATGGTAGCAGATTTGCAATGCAACTCTAATGTTTTCTACACAGATACTTGGAACTACAGTCTACTTTCAGGAATTGGGGGCTCTGAAATCATGTTGAGGTCACTGATAGCTCGTATGTGCTTAGTTTCTCCCTCTTGAAGAGAAGAATATCTGCCAAGTTTGGGGATAGGTCTCACTGCTACTGCAAGCATTGGCAGATGGAAAAGTCTTACAAAACTATTTGAATACAAATGCAGTAAACATCATATGAATAATTTTGGCCTGCAGCACTCAGTGGAAGAATAAAGAAAAATAAATTTGGAAGGACAGACCCAGGGCAGTCACTGCTAGGCCTCAAAGCCACTGTCAGTGATGGCTGTAAGCATACAAGAAACACATGAGGGACCCTGTACATGTTATGTCTTGATAACATAAACACTGTTCCCAGGAGACTCATTAAAGAAAATTAAGGTAACAGAACCCAAGGCAGAGCTTAACTGGGAAAGTAATACAATTAATTTTCTTTTTTTTTATTTTTAACAGAGACCAGGGAGGAATGCCTATAGAATGCCTGTGAAGAAGGGACTGCTTTTGTTTCGGAGGAGTGTAATTTTATGGCCTAGACCACTGGTCTTTTTCTATTTTTGGCATCTTTTTATCTACAAACCTGTGTTTCTCTGTTTTGACTCATAAGGTACCAGATAATTCCTTTTTACTTTTTAATTGGATTGTTTTTATCTGATGCTGCAATAAATTATTTTGGCATAAATACAGTTATTGAATTCCTTTTTACTTGGGCATTGACTTCACATAGTAATTCACTAAACTAATAGTATCTGAAGAAGCAAAAAGAATAGCATAGTCAGACTATCTGCTTCTTAAATTAAAACAATTTCTTCTTATGCCTAAAGCAAAGCACAGACCATAAGGAAAAACTGTCAAGCAGTCAAAGGCAAACCACCAAAAGAAAATATCTATTGTTTTCTGGGCCATTACTTGTTTTTCCTTTTCCCAGAATGTATATAGAAATTTTGAGTAAAGTCTATTTTCTACTCCTCCCACCCTGGAATTATTTATTCCTTCTATCAAAGATGAATTTCTAGTCCCTGAGCAGCCTTTACCAGGTAAAACCACACAGTAGAACACCAGTACTGGTGAAGAATTCATAGGGAGCCACAGTGAACAACTCACAGGAGTTCCAGCTCTTCTCCTCTCATGGCAGTCTGAAGCTCTCTTCCTTCATTTTTATAGAGGCTTTTTTACAGCAAACCTGATAACAGCACATGTTAAATCTATCATCTACCAAGTTACTGATGTAAAAAATAAGACTTTGCCTACCATCAAGTGATCAAACTGAATTCCTGCAAATACTAAAAAGATCCCATAGGAATGCTGAAAAATTGCAAAGAACTTTGGTGAATGGATGAAGTCAGTGTTGGGTAATTGATAGTTCCAATTGCTACTTATCCTTCCCCTTTGTGTCAAACCAGAATAAAATTCTTGTGAAAGGTCAGAAGACAACCAGATAAAATCAATTCAAAGGAACCTGATGAGATTAAGAGGATTTGAAAAAAATCCACTATTTCCAAGTGGGAAATTTCTTCTAGGGTGCCCAAGAAAGTTTACAACAATTTGGTGATTGCAACCAAATCTCTTGGGTAGGGAGGAAATGGTGTGTCTTTTTAAGCATGCTCTTAGTATGCATAAATTGGGAAAATCCCCAACATGCAAACAATTGGAAACTTCTTCCTTAAGTAAATAAAATCTGATTTATAAAATTATAATGTGGCTTCTAATCAGAACATAGCCTATAGTCTTAAATTTAAAAAATGCAGATAACTTTTCCGTTTCTATCAAAGGATTTTATCTCTACTTAATCAGATGCAGCCATTAGATTCATACGTCCGAAGCCATGCACCTTGGAAGAATGAAAGATAAGTGAGTCAATGCAGAAATTCTATAGATAGTATCTATTTTTTCTTGAAGTTGCCTAATTCCAACCTTTAAACCAGGATAATCTCTCTGCTTAAACCAGGAAATTTGTAAACCAGAAGCAAGAGCAGGTGGTGAAATGTACAGGGGTTTTTTTTCCAATGCCTTATTTTCTGGGAATATGTGGAGATTTTCTGCTAAGCTAGGGGTTGCTTTCAACCATCAGAAACTAGGATTTTATGGAAACATATCTAAATCCCTGTTCAGCAGAGACACATAACCTCAGTATAGAAGAATATGGATTGATTATCTTTTTCATGCAATGCTTTAGTGACTTGAGAAAACCATATTATCAACTAAGAGAGATTAAGTTCTCTATGTCTTACAGAGCAATTGACTGGTCTGGTAAGACATCTGCCCTCTCTTGAAAGAGCCAGTACATTATTCAGCACAGCTTTAAATGTCTTATAAACATTTAAGCTAATTCTGATGTACCTACTTTAGTTCCTAGTTTGTTAAGAAACCTCATTTCATCCCTTCCTTACATCTGTCTTTGAATATTTTTCTCACATTTAAATGTAGAAATTGCTGTTTATGCTAGAAAACGGTATAAGCAGAAATGAGCTTAAAAGAAGATGTAAAGTTGTTTTGCCATTATGCATTTAACATTCAGCAGTCTTTCTCAGCTACACATGATTCTTATTTGTTTCTCATGATATAGATTAATACAGGAAGATAATAAAGCAATTTGGTTAGCAGAAGACAGGCAGCAGTGTAGACACTAAGCATAAGAAATCCAGTAATTTTATATATAAAGAAAAAGAAAAAGAAGAAAAAGAAAAAGACCAAACAAGCAAAGTGGGACTTTTTAACTCTGCAAAGAGTTAGAAGACTGTTGACTCTAGCTGAATGCCAGCTGCCCACCAAAGCCACTCTATCACTCCTCTCCTCAGCTGGACAGAGGAGAGAAACGATAACAAAAAGTTCATAAGTTGGGATAATAGCAGTGAGAGATCACTCACATGTTATGTCACAGCCAAACCAGAGTTGGTGTATGGAAATTAGTTGAATTTATTACCAAGTGAAATCAGAACAGGATAATTGAGAACTAAAACAAATCTCAAAAACACCTTCCCCCACCTCTCCCTCCCTCCTGGGCTTAACTTTTTTTCCTCATTCTCTTTTTCCTGCCCTTGAGCAGTGCAGGGAGATAGGGAATGGGAGATTTGGTTAGGTCATCACATTGTTCCTGCCACTACTTCTTTTTTAGGGAGAGGAGTTCTTCCTCTACTCCACTGTGGTGTCCTTCCCACAGGGGACAGTCCCCACGTGAGGACATGAGTCCTTCCCGTGAGTTAAGCTTGTCACAAACTGCTCCACTGTGGGTCCCCATGAAGTCACAAGTCCTGCCAGCAAACCTGCTCCAGTGTAGGCTCCTCTTTTCACAGGGCCACAGGTTCCACCAGGAGCCTGTTCCAGAGTGAGGTTCCCACAAGTTCATGGCCTTTCTTCAGGCATTTGCCCACTCCAGTGGGAGGTCCTCCATGGACTGCAGGTTGCTCTTTGCTCCTCCATGGCTCTCCATGGGCTGCAGGGGCACAGCTGCCTCACGAGGGGCTGCACCATGGGCTGCAGGGGAATCTCAGCTCTGGCACCTGGAGCACCTCCTGCCCCTCCTTCTGCACTGACCTTGGAGTCTGCAGAGCTGTTGCTCTCACAATTCTCTGGCCACAACTACATCTGCACAAATGATGTAGGGTTTTTTCCCTTCTTAGGGAATATAGTTTTGCATAATTCATTTAAAATATTTTTAATAAATAGTTTCAAAATCATAAGGCTATATATTTCAAAAATAAAAAAAAGTTATTATATTTTCGGAACTCCTAGGTAGCTGACATTTACGTAGTTTGGGAAGTATTATTGTGTTAAATTTCTCACAAGTTTTTATTTCAACAGCTTCTGGTTTCCCATCTGTATATGGTGCTCTAAATTTTTGGAAATGCATAGTAATTAATACTTTCTGGGTTTATTGGTAAATCTGTAAGGTTGACTCACCCTTGAGATGTCAAGGTTTAAAATAATAGAACAAAATCCTATAAAATGAAGATCAGAAGGCTACATTGTTGTTCAGTCATTAAATAAAATTAGTATGATACTGACTGAACTGGGACAGTGCTTAAACACAGGTAACTGTGGTATAATCTATCCTTAAATTTCATCTACTCTGAAAGAAATTATATAATCATGGAGTTAGAACCTAGAGCTTTGGAATGATTTATTTGGAAAATTAAATAATTGCAAGATGAGACTGAACTTAATACTCTATTTAGGAAAAGAATGAATCATCATCCATTTGCTCCATGGGTGAACTGAGCTTTGCAATAGTTGAGATTAATACAGCCCAGCTCCTGAAATAAAGCAAATCCATTTGCTCTGGCACAAAAGGCAAATGAACTCTATCACTGTGAGCAGATTTGACAACATTTGCTGAGCTTCTAACATTTTCATTCTTATTGCTTTATTTACTCTTACTGGAGCTGGTCAGGCACTGAAAACATCTTTTCCCCCCATAGACTTGCTAAATGTTTGTCTGCTTTTTCAAATTTCCTGTCTTTTGATTTTCCTTACCTCCTGCATTTATTATGCACATCTCTAAGAGACCCATGAGGAGTTCAAACAAATTCTGGCAAATTTTCCAAAAAAGAAACTGCTAGGAGCATTAAAAGCCTTTGCTAACATTAAGAAGCAAGGAGAAAGGGTAAGTTTTGAAAGTTTTGAAACTCCTCATGATCTGAAGGTTTTACAATTTGGGTTCATATTGTTTTTTTAAAATCTTATGGATGTGAATGCTCATTGTGGACTATGGATATTTTAGGAGTCAAAGCACTCTTATCTAAATGAAAAACTATTAATTTGAAAGCCTTTTCATGGAGAACTTTGAGAAAAAATACTAAAAAGCTTTTACTGTTCTTTATTGTTCTGAACTCAAAATCTCCTATTATGCATTAAAATATTACATTCAAATATGCTCAGTTTTGGTCAAATAAATTGTGAAATAATTTAAAGCATTGTGCTGTGATTTACAGCTAATAAATTTCTAATATGATTTTCAAATCATTTTTTCTAATATGATTTTCAAATCATTTTTTGTCTTATAAACATCTTCTTTTTCATCATTCAGCAATTTTTCAGGAAAATGTTTGTACTATGATCCAGTAAGGCTGAAACATATGTGAAATATTGATTCTATGACTTCTTTAAAAACAGACAAATCTTTATGAGTGGGATGAATGTTATTTCACTTCATCTGCTGAACTGGAATACACATTGTTGAAAGAAAATATTTTTTATGGGGAGTTGTTTTGTTTTGTTTTGTTCCATATTGGTGATAACACCTGTATTTAATCCTAAATTAAATACACATAGGCTTCTTAATGTTCCTACTGAAATATTCTGTCTAAAATAGTTTTGTATAAAGAAAGTGGAGATATTTAGGGTTTTTTAATATTTCATAGTTTCTCTCTTCAGAGGTCCTGGAGGGTAATAACTTCTAATCCTATATTTAGTGTGTAGCATTCTTCCTAAACTGTAAGGTTGCTAGTATTATACACTTCAAATGAGTTTTTAATAACTTAATGCTTAAAAGTACATGACATTATAAAGGTATGGTGTCATACCTTTCCCCATGTCACATTCCATTTTGAAAATTGCCATAATGCTTGACTAAGATTTGGAGAGCTAGTTGAGCTCTTTCTGACCTTTTAATATGGTCAAGTATCTTGAAACTTGTTTAGTAGAGAATTTTCTTCTTTGTTCAGTTTGTTGATGTTTTGGATGTCCTCTAGTTTTATGTATTGCATTTTAAGTTTGCCAGAGAAATACCATCTGTGAGTGATTAGTCTGGAATTTTCCATCTATACTTCTACACTTCTGATGAGTAAGTGGGAACAGACTAAATTCTCTGGAGTTATACATCATAAACTTATAAACAAAATTATAATAAATCCTTTGCTGAATTTGCCTCCTTTCAGGTTCTGCAAAATTACAACAGACCAATGGGTTAATAACACATAATTTTATCTCATTGTTTGGATTTGGACTTTGTGTACCTGATCAATAAAATAATTGAGATAAGAGAGTTGTCTCCATTGTATCTTTCTTAAGGAAGTAAAGTTAACTAAATCCAGCTGCTAATTAATCAATTACAGATAAATATTCTCTGAACAAAACTTAAACAAAAACTGGATAAAAATCTATGAATGCACTGAAAAAAAAAAAACCAAAAAAAACCTTGTAAAAAACCCACCAACCTCAAAACCAACTAACCAACCAACCAACCAACCAAAGAAACTCCCCCAAATCTCCAAGACAAAGTAAAACAAATCCACAGAAAGCAGAACTATATGTATTACCAGCATTTATCCATACTTACTAGCTTCCCTTTCTTTGCTTTCTAATTCTCATGGAAGTTCACTTGCTAAATGAAATGGTAAAAGTAGCTTGTTATATTCAATATACATTTTCCTATGTGTAATATAATCTCCTTATTTCTAGCTTATATCCTTTGCATACTCTAAACAATTTTGTTCTCATTTGGATATAGTATTTTCTTTGTGCATCTGTACATTTACTTACATCTTAGATAAACTGTATGTATGCATCTCTCATCTTTTTTTTTTTTTTTCTCAAATAAATTCTGTCATTTTATTTTGAGCATGTTCTCTCTGCCACTGTATGCCTGAAGTAGAATACATTTTGTCATGCAAATCATGTGCACTTTTTGGAAGACTTATTTTTCTGTTACTTCATCTGTTATATAATGAGAAACTCCTCAGGACTCTATTATCATACACTACTGAAATCTGTTTGAATTTATTTGTATTGATGTTGTTATGTACAAGATAGATGCTTACGTTTAATCTCGTTACTGACTTTATATCCAGTGGAGAGAAATCAGATTTTGCATAGGATGGCTCATCTCAACCAAAGATAGGTACTTGCAGGTCAGATGAATAAACAGCTACAAGAGCTTGCTTCAGCCTCCTGACTGTAAACGGGGTCTGTGGTGACTGCACTAGACTCAGACATGTGATTTTTACATGCCTAAAGCTCAGTGAGACTACCAACTTCTCTAATTTGCTGTGCTGAATAATTGAAACATAACTATGAACTGAATGATTAGCTCAAAGAGTAGTCCGAGGAGCCTGGAAACTGTAATTCTACTATTCTAAACCACATATCACCTTCTTTGTACCCCAGTTTGTCCATTAGTTCTTCTCCTTCTTCTTGTTATCCTTCAAGCGAGAAATTTTTATTAAAGGGAGACTTGCATACTGGGAAAGGACAGTGAAAACAATACACAGAAAGGGAAAAAGTAAAAGAAAGGTACCAAAGGAATTATTTTGTATCAAAGGAAAAGGAAATCAGAAAGCCATGTAAACAGAGGTTTTACATGAGAAGAACAGCTCTAAATCTTGGAGATGATGTTGAAAGATAAATTCAGGCATATTGACTGCAGTAAGATTAGAGAGACCAGGTGAATGGAGACTGTGGTATGGTCATGGAGATTTTTGTGGAAGTGTTTGAGCTACTCTCAATAGATAAGCTGTAATATAAAGGTCAGAATGAACAGCAGAGGCAGAACTTCAAACATAAGCAAGAAAAATATAAGGTCTGGTGGTCACATCCATGTGGAGAGGAGAAAATTATAGTTATGTTATAGAGTCACAATTTCTCTGTCGTTTTGTTAGCATCACAAGGAAGAAAGAAGACAACATTCTAAATTGCATTTTATTCTTTGCTGTTTGTTTCTATTGAAGCTTTTTTCCTGTGTTCAGCTGCTATTTTATACTTTATTATATTGCTTAAAATTATCCCAAATGAATGATGAAAGAGAAGTTATGCTACCTTCCATGGCATTTACCCTGAGTTATATTTTCTGTTACTTCTTCTTGACAGCATCGCAAGAATGTTAATATGAACTAGAGCTGTAATATACATAATTTTATTTGATTTGTTTTTGATGAACTAAGAACTTGCAATGTGGGTGTCATAAACCCAGTTTTAGCATAAGGCAGAATTTGTTTTACACCTGAAACTCACACTGAACTCTCCTAGGGTCATAGGCTCACTGAGTTTATGAAACTATTTAATGTCTTGAAGGGAAATAAGTAAGTACTGATATAATTTTTAACTGAAGCTGATTTACTTGATTTGTATGGACTAACAACTAATCTGTAGGAATTGCCTCCATTTAAGAAAATCAGTGCTTATGCAGTTGTATGAGTGAAGAGACCAAAACCCTGTTGAATTTAGGGACTTGACACAGAGATCAATCTGTGTGTTGGACCATATACAATTTTTGCTGTGTCTAAGGTAGTCTGAAGGTGATCTGTGGTGACTTGTGCAGTTGTTGATGCACACTTCCCTTCTGGATTATATGGCAAGCTGTTGGCAGTGTGGGAGTCTTCAAGGCTGGACTGTACAAGGAGAGGGTGTAGCCACTTCCATCTGGAACCACCACTAGCCAAAGCCCAGCACATCACCTGAGTGCTCTTACACAGAAGCAAGATTCGTGTGTGTTCAGTTGCCCCATAATGAAACCATGAAAACACAAGGTACAAGAACTAGAATCCACAGGACAGCATGCAGAGATCAGATGGAGCCTGGGTACAGACTCTATTCAAAGAAGGGATTGAATGAACAACAGTAGAGGATGTGGGGCCATTCCCTCTTTTTTGCACATGTACTGCTGCTTCTTTATTATTTATATTGTTAATGATAATTCTGCTTTCAGAGGAGTAGATGGTTACTTAGATTATAGAAGAAAGTCCTTATTTTTTAATGCTCATCTGCAGTTAGTTCAGGAACCAGACAATACTTTCCCATACCTAAAGCAAATGAACCAGTAAAGAAAATGGAAAGCAAATTGAATTCCTGAAATAGAAAATTCTTGACTATTCCTATTTTTTGATGTATGAGGTCCTACGTATACTCACACACACATAGGTAAGTTTTCATTTAAATTATTGTATCGACTTTGTTGTGAGGTGTCAGAAGGATAATTCATTGCAATCATGCTCACACTGATCATTCATTCTACTGCATACTCTCAAAAGATTTAATAATTTTTGAATAAGCACATGCAAAGTTTGGAGTTTTTCCTTCAATTGTTTGCATCCACTGCCTTTTAACTTCAATTCTACATGATAATACAATGTATTTGGATGGCACTGGCAAAAATACATAGTAATTGTTACCCGCTCTGTCTTTGAATAAACTGCATTCTGTTATGCTGTGATTCACTTCGTTATCAGACTTAGCAATAAATTATAGTACAGATAAACTTCAATTTGGCTTGACACTTCAAACGAAAGAGTTGTAAAATGTGTCTTTGGTTTTTAGTAGCTGTGAAAATTTGATCTCCAACTAGCAATGAAGTTTGATGTCATTAGAGGTATATATTTCCTGTCTGACAGATTTTAATGCCCTTTTTTTAATAATGAGGTATAAGGTAAAATTCAGAAAGGTATCTCAATGGCTTCGCAACCTAAGTATCACTGAAAGTCAATTTCACTTTATAAGTTTTCAAAAACTAACTTACAGGGAACTCGTTTCTGCCTAGTTTCCTGTAAAAAGATGTGCAATTAAGCCTGCTGTCTACTCTTTTGACCAGAAAAAAAAAGGAGTTTAATGAATTTAGCACCTCCCATTGTTTAATGAACTTAAAGGTGTTTAAATCAAAGCTTCCTGTGATCTAAGTAGGTTAAGTATAATTAAACAGACTAAAGTAACATTATTCTTCTAACACCCCAGATGGAAAACCCCCAAAATTCATTTTCCATATATATGACCACATGTTATGTTTTGGAAGCTACCAGACCAACATTACTTCTGAGGAGATGGTTTACACTTATCTTGAAGTTGCTTTAAGAGAACACACCTATCATTGGTCTTCTCTCTTTCTGAACTGAGGAGCACCAGCCTGAATTATTCTGAAAAACAGAGGTGCAGAAATACAATCTGATGACACAGGTGATCTCTCGAGCAAGACAGACCCGAGCTGTGTTGCAAACACCGCCATTTCTTCCTGTGCTGTTAAATGGAAAAGGAGAACTATTCATGCGGTAAATTGAATCACGGTAAATTATTAATAAACTATCTTAGTTCTGTGCTTTTCTTTGTTTTATTTGTTTGTTTTTTAAACAAGGACTTATGTTTTCCCTTTATCCCCACACACAATTTGTAGTAAAAACTGATTGACTATTAAAGCTTTCAATTCCGCTATCAGCCTTCTCTGCCTCTCCAGTGTTTTGTAAGTTTGCTGAAATCAACTGTTTCCCTGCTCCTATTCTTTCTCAGCAGGAAGATTGGTTCTCGAGTATTTTATCCCTCACTACTGGAAATACTACAGAATAATAAGGCATCAGTCACCGACATTCTCAACATATTTTTGTAAACACATGTAGTCTCTCAATCATCTGCATGGTGAGTGGAAATTGTGTAAATGTTACCTGTATGTATCTTAGAATTTTGAAAACATTGCAGACCAAATTTTTATGTAATGTCTGTACAACACATTCAAAACCTTGTGGATGCCATTATAAAGATTTTGCTTTGATTTTTATCTTTCTTTGTTCCTTCTTCCCCTGCCAACTCCCCCAAACCAACACAAAACCACAAACATACACTCCAAATATAACACCACCACCACAACAAAAACCCCTTTGAAATAAACAGTACTAGGCCATTCACAAATGTATTATTGCAACAAGTGTCTATTTCATTAGAATAAATAGTAAGTTAGTAGCATTAGTGGTATGCACTGAGAAAGAATGTGACATAGGGGTTGAGCACAAAATGGTGTATGGTGCCATAGACTGCTTGTTCTTGAGGTCCACGAATGGAGTTTTAATGAGTTGAGTTAGCCATCTTTTGTTTACTTTCAAAATCAAAACACTTTACTGTATGGTCTGTTGGGAGAAAATTCTGAATAAATATAACCTAAAGTGAATGTATACTTAAATATAAACTCTAATTAAAATCAATTTTATTTACCCCAGCTGTAGACACTTTAATTGCATAATATCTCTAATTCTGTCAGGTGGGGCCGTGGGAGCTGCGGCGCGGCATTCCTCGACAGAGATCGCCCTTTTCCCACTGGACCTCAGGCCCCTGCTGCGCCCTCTCCAGCTGCGCGCAGCAGGCGCGGGCAGACATTTTCGGCGCGGTCTGTGACCAGCGGTGCCCGGCCGCTGACGCTCGGATCACATCGTCAGGGGAGCAGCTGTCTGGCAGCTCCAGCACGGCCACGCCGCCCATGCGGCACCGCTTTAGCGAGGCGTCTGCCCGGACCCCGGAGGGCCGAGGAGCCCGGGGAGCGCGGCGGAGCTCGGGGGAGGCAGCGCGGGCTGCGGAGGGCGCCGGGGGGGAAGCAGGAGAGCAGCGCCGGAGAGCCGGGCACCGCCGCCGCCTCCCGGCTCCAGCACCGCGGACAGCGCCCGGCGAGCGGCGAGGACAGNAGACAGACACACAGACAAAGGCAAACACACAGTGACAGACACACAGACTGTTCCGGTTCCTGCCTGGACAGAGTTAATTTTTGCGGTAGCCAGGAGAGGGTATGGCCAGGACCCAGAGGTGGTTGTGCTATCACTTCAGGTCATTGCCGGCGCTGGGGTTATGGGGTAAGGGAGTCTCTTTCTTAGAGAACGTCCAGTAAGCGCTGGTGGGAGCGGTGGTGTAACCCCGATTCTGAGCATTTTGCATGAGAATCACTTGTCTCTCTCAAGCACTTTTGTTATTAATATCGTTGCTGGTCATTTTCTTATCTTATTGCTGTTTCCAGTAAATTGGTCTTATCCCAACCCGTGATCTTTACCTTCGATTCCTCCAATTCTCTCTACCGTGCTACAGGGAAGTGGGAAAAGGGTGGGGGGAGCGAGTGGCAGGGTGGTTTTAGAGGGAGCAGTAAATTAGGGAATACCAGCCCTAAACCACGACACAGACAGAGAGACACACAGACACCCACAAACCTTCACGCACGCCCCCCCTCCGGCCCCGCCACCCGCGGGCCCCG
>VWYP01011369.1:90301-100816 GCA_013400435.1 Pycnonotus jocosus
AAGAGTGATGAAGTACTGGAATTATCTGCCTGGGGAGGTGGTGGAGTCAAAAGAAGACTGGATGTGGCACTCGGTGCCATGGTTTAGTTGAGGTGTTAGGGCGTGGGTTGGACTCAATGATCTTGAAGGTCTCTTCCAACCTAGAAATTTGCGATTGTGTGAAAATTATTATTTTTAAAATTTGCAGGCAAAAATAATCCTGGTTATTACAGGATGTAAATCCTGTCACATTTTAATTAGAATCCTGCTGGAAATGAGTACAGCTATTTCCTTATCCTAAAAGGGGCTGAAACTAATAAAACCTAGAAGAATTATTTAAGACTTTCAGCAGATTAAAAACCTCCAACTCCCCAACCCCCCCCAAAGAAACCCCTCCTGAAATAATGCCTGTTCCTGATTTCACAACCTTTGCTGTTGAAAGGGAATTTTTAGTTTGAATACTGAAAAAATTATCAAATGAAACTTGTAATATTGCTAATATGGCAATATAGAAGATTATCCACACTTAATTAAGATGGTACAAAGTTTTGATGGTCGTGTATGGCTGCATATCATGTAACCAAAGACATCTTATAACCTGCAAATGCTCTGCTTGCACTAGGCATTCCTGTTTATTGTTCTTGGGTTAGCATGATGCAAAAGCTGAGAGACACAGGGTAGGTCACTGCTGTTTTAGAATTTCTCTGCACCTGCTGAAGTTCTTGTCAGATATTCTAGCATCTGTCTCTTGTTGTAAGGGTTATACTGACAGATATAAAAAAAATCAAAAGCTTTTGATTCATGAAATACTTGAATTCTGGCAATCAATGTAACTATTAGAAAAAAAAAATACTAGTTGCTAATCTGTAAAAGATTTACCAAAATCTGTGTTCCTTCTTTTTGCTCTGCTTTGGATCTGGAAAAAAAAAAAGTCTGTTTGTTTTATAGTAGAAGCGTTTTATCTTTGCTAACTGGTAAAGGCAGGTGTGTCTTCAGCAAAAGCAAGAGGAGGGATCAAAGCCCCTGGCTCATAATCAGTCAGCTTCCAAAGAGCAGCACTACAAATCAAGGAAAAAACAGTTTTCCTAAGAGGTTTCAGCACTGGAGACAGAAAACAAATCCCCTAGTTTAATGTTCCCTGGGATTTAAGTACATGTTTCAAAGCTCTTTTCAAATGCTTGAAGTTAGAGAACTTGCCATCAAATCAGGGACAGCGGGTATATGTTTTAAAATGGCTTTTCGGTATTGAAAGATTGAGTGAACTTACCTCTCACAGTGTAAATGTTTGTCTCTGTGTTTCTGCTAATGTGGGCTCATATTGCTGATTTTTCTAAACATTTCTAAGCAAACCTCTCTGTTGCATTTTGTCTTTTTTTTTGAGATTGTGGAAGGAACATTTTGTTGTTGTCAGGGGTTGCTCTGAGGTCAGAGTATGAGCTCTAGCTGGGGAAAAAGTGAGACATTGTTCTTCCCAAATACTTAGGACTACACCGATTTGCTGCAGCTATGGAGCTGGTTCCCTGACTTTCCCATTTTAACTTAAACTGATTTTAGTCCAGTTCTTCTGAAAGGAGAAGCACCGAATTTAAGTGAATTACTGTCTCTTATTTTGTTGTTTGAAGGGCAAATTAAGGACTGATGAAATAAATTCCAGGAGTCTTTTCTCCTTCCTATCTTCAGATAGCTGTTCAACAAGAAAATGGAGAGTTAGTTTTGGTAAAGGGTGTGTATAATCCTGGTGTCTCCATAGGGCTGTAGAGGTATCTAATAGCTTTAACTTCTGCACAGATACAGATTTGCAGTTATTTCACTAATACTTGTATGCAAAGTAGTAGGATTTAGCCCATTATAAAATTTGAGATAATATCTTCTTCACACTTGCAGATCCAGGTAAATAAATGAATTATATCCATTTATTACTATGCTCAAAAGCCATCTGCCACACTCAGTTCTAATATTGCATGGACTCCTTTTCCTACACTCCTATTTAAAAACTTCATTCTGTTTTTGTAAATACAATATTGCAGAATGCCCTGATTTTATTTGATTTATTAGGGGTTGTCCAGTTGCTGTTGCTGCTTCTGCAGGAGTGGTTGGTTTGTTCTTTACTTGCTGCAAATGGTTTCGTGTAAACACCAGCGGATCAGGCTGTGTATGAGTCTGTAAGGAAGGGTTTTACTCATCAGTGTCAAAGAGATCTGAGGTCAGCAGTGAATGTGGGAAAACGGGTGTTCATGTTACCATTGTTCCTCTTATTTTTCTGGAGACTAAACTGTGAGGTAGCCTGGATATACGGTCCTTTATGTTGAGTTGTGCATGACAAAAAGATGCAGTACCAGCTTGTTAGAGCACACAAACCATCTGTTCAGCACGAAAAGTCTCTTGCTGCTCCAAAGTGTATGAGTAATCTGGAATGATATGTCAGATGCAAGGGGGAAGAGAGGACTAAGTTTTTGCTAGAAATATTTTGATACAATGCCTTTTTAAATGAATGTTTGTACTGTGAGCTATCCAAGTGCTTCTTGTAGTGGAAGTGGGAGATGTTTTCTACGTGAAGTGGAAAAGGAGCAGCTTGGTTTTGACACAAAGCAGGAACTTGATGTGATTCTGCATCCGTCTAAACACTTAAGATGTCCTGATTTGGAGACAAATAGAAAATAATTAGTAGCTGCTATAAAATTTTGCCTGCAGCTTTCTGATTCTTGAAGTTTCAACTCTGTCCCTTCTCATAAACTTTATTTAAAGGTTGGGGGTTTTTTAATAGTGAAAAAGGAAATAGAGAGAAGGAGAAATAGGGAAAAGGGAAGAGAAAGTGGAGGAAAGGTATAAAAACGAGGACAAAATAATGGTACAATTTTAGGGAAAGTGGAAAAGGAAGTAGCAATAGAGACGATATAGAGATAGATATAGAGATATAGAGAAGAAAATGATATAGAGAAGAAAATGAAGTAAGTGAAGAAAATACAAATTTAACAGGTGAAAAATATTCAGCTACTTGAGTTCTAAGCAACTTGTGAAAGCACAAAATGTTGAACATTGAGGACTTCTGGAAGCTTTTAGTTAAGTTTTATTCAGTTAAAATGGGTAGATAAAAGTAGTATAATAAGCATTTGAAAATACTGTTAGTTCATTTAAGAAAAAATAAAATGAAATTCAACTCTTTCTGAAAAGCTTCTGTTAAGAATTATGTAGTTTTGATACTATTGTATATCACATGTTCAGAGGGACTCTGTAGGTGTCTGCCATCCATGTATATGTGTTAAATTATCCAGTAAATAAACACAACAATCTATGTTACAGTGATTCTTCCAGTTTTGTACTAAACAGCAACTGAGATCTTCCATGATAGTAATATTTACAATCGTTTTGGAACTATGGTTATCCAGTTTATAGTTAACTTACACTTTTTATTTTAAAATGTAGGATTGTAAGACTGAACAGATTGAAATTTTAGATATGGAGTTC
The DNA here is from genome assembly GCA_013400435.1 of Pycnonotus jocosus. Classification (NCBI taxonomy): domain Eukaryota; kingdom Metazoa; phylum Chordata; class Aves; order Passeriformes; family Pycnonotidae; genus Pycnonotus; species Pycnonotus jocosus. The sequence goes on from VWYP01011369.1 coordinate 93,746, forward strand.
CCTTCTTTCTTCTCATAATAGTCTTCAAACTTTGGAATGGAATGTACTACTGATAGGAGCTCTAAACTTGGAGTTTTATTCATATCAGTTACAGCTCACTAAGTTCTCAGGCCAAAGATGAGATGATTATAGTGAACACTTTATTCAGCCTTATGGAATTGCACAGAAGATAGTTCCGATGTGCCAGGATTATATTGTAAAAGTGTTCAGTTGTGGAGTCTGCAGGAGATTAAAGAGCAGCAGCACTCAGAGTAATGTGAGCACCAATTTGCAGCCAACTGTCCTGTGTTTTGTAAACTCACTGCTGTGATACCCATAAACTGAAACAAAATGCTTGAAGTGGATAAAAAACACTTTGAAGAAAAAAATAGTAAAAAAGATTGTATGAAGTAATAGATTTAAAAAGTAGTTTTGACTAACAATTCTGAGGTAAAATTGTTTTGCTATAATGTTGGATTTTGCATCTTGCTGGCTTTCATGGTAAAAGACAACAATTGGAATGACTCAAATTGGGTCATTGAAGTTTGAATTAAATTTCCAATCCTAATAAATATGTGATTTAAATATATATGTACACATAGTATAAGACACTGGAAGGCTATGTTACAGTTTATTTATTGGAAGGTGTTTCTGGGCCGCTTTAGCACTTGTGATACTAGTCAGTAAAAATTCAGGTCCATACACTGGTTTAAAATGGAAAAGTGAAGTGCAAATTAGGAAAAGATACAATGCCATACAAGATATGATAAGGTTATTACCCCTGCAGCAGACTCTGTTGTAGCTGTCAGAGGCATGAAGTGTGTAACCTAACTGAAGTTTGAGGTGAAATGTTTGTCTTCCAGTTATTTGCATTGTCGTGTAGATACGTGCTGCTTGCATCTTGTTTGTGATTCAGGTGTAGTGCAGGGTAAGCACCAGAGCCTGATTTCCCCTGCTTGTACAGGGCAGCCACTTCTTGGAGGATAGTGCTGCTCTCTTCCCTCTACCATGCTTCAGTTTCTCAAGAAAACCAGTGTTCTTCATGGAGAGAAGCCTTGCTGTGTAGTAGGCTTGACCCAGCACACAGCTGGGGCTTAAGGATGGACTTCACCAGTTTGACTTAAATGAAATGCTGAGTACGTCTGGCGTTTCCAGTCAGATTATGGTGTTTGGTCACTTTTTAAAAAATAAATTTGGTCACTTTCCTTTTATAAATTAATATCCTGGGGGATGGTTTCCTGCATTAGTTTCTGGCAGTGTGAATTTTTGTTGACATTTTATTCATAATATGTACTATTCTCTAACAGTGGATCAGAATCAAACTCCAGAACAATTTAAAGGCATACTTTTATTTTAATATTATTTTTTCACATTTTTTAAGTTGGGGATACTGACATTTGAAATCCATGTTAAGCCATACTTCCATGCATATCAAAAAGCCACTAAACTGTGGACTACTACAGAACATTTTACATACAGCAGATTAATAAACTAATAAAATCAATATGCAGGATTGTGTTATACATAGCATTATCCCAATAGGTTATTTTAGGAAAGGGAGAGAACACTCATCTAGGGAAAAAAAACCAACCACAGAGTCTTATAGCTTTATGGTTTGATTTCTCTTTCCCCTTTCCCACCTTTCCAGCCAATGTAATAAAAATTTTGCCCATAGCATTCCAGAGACATGATTTTTCTTATCATAATGATGAGTGTTTTCCTTCTGTATGATTTTGTTTTTGACATGGGCTACAAGCCATAGTGGTTTCCTCAATATATGTATTAGTTTGATAAATTCTAGTGGATGTTTCATAATCAACAGTCATGCCTTTTAGCTGGTTTTTTTTTACAAATTCCAATCTTGGGAACTGGGACAAAATTTTTTTTTCTACCAAGGGTTTTGCTCATAGTCCATAAGGTGCTTGGCCTTCACATTTTACCTTAGCAGGTGAAAATTTATTCTGCCAGCCATCATAGATAATCATTCTTCTCCTTAGTAACACTGGCAATAGGAGTTCCTGTTTTACGTGAAACCACATTTTTTATGGATTTTGCTCAACTCTGTTTTTCCTCAAATTCTGAGGAATTGTGCCTGCCAGATCTTTCCATATGAATTTCTGATCACTTCATCTTGTCACTTCTTATCTGGTACTTCAGATGAGAACAGCTACTTTGATATTTGTGTCTCTTATTGAACCTGTTAACGTATGGTGGCACTTTGTTTTCATTACACCCAAAATACAGAAGCTGTTGGCTTTTCAACTGCTGCAGGTGGGCAGTTTCAGTGCTCTCCAAGATGCTGTGTGGCCATTTTAGTCATGTTTATTCCAGAATGCTTAGAAAATGGAGATTGTTTCACTAAATAATTTCTTTTCCTTTTACTCCATATTTGGAGTTGCTTGTTGTGTAGTTTACACAGGAGCAGTCACCACTGGTTGCTTTAGGCCCAGGGGTGGGATGAGATTTTTTTACACTGTTCAGTATCCCAAGATGCTTTGGTATCTTTCCATTTGTCTTATGGGACATATAACTTTGTTGTTATCTTTTTCTTACAGTGCACTCTGTTCAATTTATTGTGTTAATCATTCTCCTGCATTTGAACATCCTGGATTTGTTTCTTGAGTCTTAACTCAGCTCTCTGACTCTTTTGAGAAATGTTCCAAATCACTGTGGATGTTTGTAGTTTATCTAAATGTTATTGTCTTCAGCCCTATGAAGGTGGATCTTCTGAGGACATTCTACTGGATGTATTGTTCCTTGGGTTGTGGTTTGCTGCAGCATTTGAATTCCATGATATTTTAATTTAACTTCCAAACTCTTCCAATGTGAGGTTTGGCTTCTTTATAGAGCACATTCTTCCAGCTACAGTCCCAAGTGAATGGATTTATTCATGTGTCAAATTCAGACTCTTTCATTGAAACCTAATACTGAGCCTTCACACAGGTTTGTAGTTTTTGTGTTTGTTTGTTTTTTTTTCCTAAGCACCTTCCCCCAGATTCAAATTCCAGTTTGTCTCTTCATCCTTAGATATTATTCATATTGCTCTACACTGTCATCTTCATTTAAACAGGGTAGAAAAATATAACTGAAATTTAGTTTTAGTAGCTTCATATTTTCTTTCCTTTGCTTGGGTTAAATAAAAACTATTAAAAGTTTCAGAAGCTTCTGGAGATGGGTTTTGGGGGCTATGACCTCACTGACAGTTTATGACAAGGAACCCACTTCAAAATTTGTTTCCACCATAGAAAGTGTTTTGTTCTATCAGAGTCCAGTAGTGGCAGAATTAAGTATGACAGTATTTAAGAAGCTAATAAATGTCAAAAATCATGATTTCAGATGTTGCTTAGCTCAGATAAGAAGGCACAGGTAAGAAAATCTGAAGCTTTCTGGTAAAACTAATACAGAAAAAAAATTAACCTTTTATAAAACATGCCACTAAAACTCCTGAGGAGGAAAATCAGTGAAAACCTTGTTATTAAGTGTGTGTTATGTCAAACTTGTTAGGTGCTCTTTCAGTGAAGTAAGGAAGAAGGTTTTAAATGGACATTTTTGGCTGCATATGTGTGGTCTGTGCATGAAGAAAGACTGTGGCAAAAATTAAGTCTAGCTGCCAAAGTTAAATGTCTGATAAATGCTCTACTGCTGTTCCAAGGAGCTCTTTTCATAACCAGCAGCTTTGTGAGGGGATTATGTTCAGGCTGAACATACTCTGGGAATACTATACATGTACTAAAAATACAGTACTGTGTTTTTAAAAAGGGTGATGCAGAGCAAAATGCTTAATTTCAGTCACACCATTAAGAGTGATTTCCAGCTATGCTAAAGCTAGATTTGTGTTTGAATTTGAATGTTTGAACTGTTTTTCATTTTTAATGTTCCAGTATTTAATAGAAGTGTTTATTCTTTTTAAAATAAGAATAGCAACAAGTAAATTTAAGCTGTACTTTTTAAGTGGGGTATCGTACTTTGCTAGTCCACTATACAATTTCCTGGGGAAAATAGATTGAACTGTACTTGAATATTGTGACGTTTTGCTTTTAGAGTATTAAGTTGCTTTCTAGAGCTCAAACATAGATGTTTCATAGATGTGTGAATGAGAGGAAGTAAATTAGGGATTTGGGGCAAGTTTTTTCTTTTTGCTACTCGATTGAAAATGACACATTTTTTCAGTGGACTCCAAAAATACATTCTTGACTCCTAATTCTATTGCACGAGTGGCTTCTGGGATTTCTGCCAACGGGTAGAGACAGAGGACAACATCAAACCTTTCCCAAAGCTTAACAAAAGTCGTATTTATACTGTTATCTTATCCCTACATTGGAAAATTCTTCTATTATGGTTTAAAATTTAAGACGTTTTGGTACATAACATGCTTTTACTAACCAGTATTGTGTTTTCTTAACTCTGAATCTGCTGGGAGTATCTGCAGTGTATTGCTTCTGCCTTCAGCTTCACTTTGTGCATGATGCTGCTAATGATATCAAAGTGATGTTAGATTTTGAAAGACTGAAGTGTTTCTGAGCTGATCACTTGCAAGACATGAATTTTTGGATACTTTTTAAACACCATCTTTGTTCATAATTCAGTATTGGAGGGTATAATTTCAATCATTAAAAAATTCTGTGTTTGTCCTAGTAGGTTTCAGTCCAGATAGCAACTCACTATCCATTTCTTTCCACTGTGTAAGTGAGTGAATTAAGGTAAAACTGTCTCATAACCTATGAGACATCTCTATTGCCTATAGTAGTCTATAGGGTGCTTTTTCATCTGGCTGACGAAAGGCCCTCAGGAATTTAGTCTCTCATTTGAATGCTGAGTAGTGTAAAAGCCATAAGCTTGTGACCTCTGAATTCTATAGCTTCCCATCTCTCATGATTTAAATGCTTATAGCCTGAGGTTCACGGACTGGGAAGGGATGTTTGGTGTGGAAGCAAGTCTCAGTACTGCTGAGATAATGATCTTACTGTAAGAGTTATTCTGAAAGAAAAATAGTACCATTTTACAGTAACAATTTATTGGAGACCTTTGAAAAAGAGTTTTCAGGTGGCAGCTAATCTAAGCTATCATAACATTATTGCTATCACTTTAAGAAAAATACCTGACAATTGCAGGGGAAAAAAGTCAAGTCTTTGATGTCCATTTGTGTTCATTCCTAAAGAGATATCTTTCAGCTATTTACTACAACTTTACAAGTAACCACTTATTAGAAAACATGGGTATTGATGTGCAAAGTTAACTTTTGAGATTGTTCTCATGTGCGTGAATTGAGGTAGTAAGTCATATTGAAGTCTATTATTTCTGTATGGTACTTTAGAAGTAACCCAATGGTGTTAGTAAATTGCATGAATATCAGACTGAGGGATGATGCAGCACGTCATCCTCACTTTCTGAGAAAACCTGGGAATACGTGCTTGAGGAATAATTACTGCTAGTAAAGAAAGGAAGTTCTCTTTAAAGGCTGAAATACGTAATTTCTTTGTTTGTTGGTATCGCTTCGTTTGAAGTGGTTGAATATCCCATGCCCATTGACCATCTTTTCTGGGTGCCATCTATTGCATGGTTCCTCACTCAATGGTCTTGTTGGGTACAAAAGCCCTCTAGTGCTTTCTTTCCAGGAGCTGTATATAAGGAAGCCTGTTGCTTAAGTTACATAATGGATGGGAAGGGACGGGAGTGAGGAAAGTCATAGTGTCTACTATTTACTTTATATGTGCATGTGCATAAGTCACTCAGTCTTTTGCACCCTGTAGTGAGGATCTTGCACCCAAAAGTTCTTAATATTTACTTTATTTTAATTTTTCTTCATAATTCTTTTGCTTTCCCTTTCATGAATTGTCCTATGTCATGTGATGCCATTGTCTCACTTGGATTACAAGCTATAGGAGGTAGGTGTGAGATGCTCTGTCAGTATATGGTGGTAGTACATATTAATGTTTTTACTATTTGTTGTTCATTAGGAAACTGATCACACCAAAACACAGTTGCCCATAAATGCCATCACTGAGCCTTGGGTTGTGTCCTGGAGATGCCTCCTACCCAAGTGTCACTGTTCATATTATCTGCTCATTTAAAGTTTCAGTTCAGTTGATCTCTTCCCTGTGGAGATATCCATGAGTGTACTTTCCAGTGCTATCTCTGATAGCTTTGTTTGCTTTGGTAACCTTTGGTGTTTTCCAGTTACGTATTGAACCTATGATTTCTCCATCCTTTCTCTCAGTTAATGTATTTAGAAGTTCTTGATTTTCTCTGCAAGTGTACCAACCAATAACCCATGTATCCTGGCTTGGATAGAAAGGCCTTCCGAACCTCAAAACAGGGTCTAGACTGCACTGTTCTTTGTTTTGCAAAATAATCCAGTTTTCTTAATGTAGCTCTTACAACAACACTGTCATCTTCTTCTAGGCATTTCTTTGTTTCTTAAATAGCAAGCTGCTTATGCCCCCTTCTGATTTTATTCTATTCTTTGTGTACCCACACATGGAGGACTGTCTCTCATGGGATGGACTCCATGCTGGAACAGGGAAGTTGTGTGAGGAGCTCTTCCCCTGAGGAGAAGTAAGTGGCAGAGTCAATGTGTGATGAACCAACCTCAGCACCTAGCACCTCTGATGGGGCAACAAGGGAGAGAATCAGGAATAAAGTTTTTAAAAAATGTCCCTGCCCATCCCTTCAGGTGCCCTTCTGCCAGTCACACTCACACACCTGAGCTGGGACCGAGGTGCCTTTGCAGCTGCACCCCCACACTCACGGAGTCACACCAGGCTGCTGAGCTGGCTCAGACCCAGCTTTCCCCCAGCAGAGTCTCAGATGAAGTGGTTTTGGTGCAATAACGAAATAAAATAGCAGCTCAAGCTGGTGCCTCTGAGGAGGAACCCTGAATAAAGAACCGCCTGGGCTTTTATCCTCCCGCAGTCTGAGCACGGGAAAGTCTGGAACCCTTGGCTTCTGCTGTGTCTCTGAATGTCCCTGGTTCCCTGGCCAGGCCACAAGTCCCCAGGTTGTTGTGCAAAGGGTCAGTGATTCCCAGCCTCCCCCTTGGGCTCATAGTCTCAGAGCTCATCCCACTGCTCCGCTGTAGCTGCTCACTGAGAT
>VWYP01011369.1:100849-125998 GCA_013400435.1 Pycnonotus jocosus
AAAAAAAAAAAAAAAAAAAAAAAAAAAAAAATTAAGACAGGGAGGGTAGGAGGGGGAAGATGATTTTAAGGTTTGGTTTTATTTCTCATTTTCCTTCTCTGATTTAATTGATAATAAATTCAGTTAATTTGCCCAGCTTGCGTCTCTTTTGCTGGTGTCAGTAAGTAGTGAGTGGATCCCTCCTTCCCCTTCTCTCAACCTGGGAGCTGTTTGCTGCATTTTCTCTCCCCCGTCCAGCTGAGGAGGGCAGTGATAGAGCAGCAGTGGAGTCAACCCTACAGAGCTCATGTATTTCAGTCCAGTAGTCGATTCAGTTAGCAGTCTCCTTTGAAATGTATTATTTTGTTAGCACTTGATTTCCTGCATTGTAATTTTTTCCTACTCTTCAGTAGCTTTGTTGGTTGTGTTACCGTATTTTTTTGTGGTTCTCTTTTTTTTATGCTGTATCTGGTCTTACCTTGAAATGGAACCTGTGAATGACTTGCTTTATTTAAGTAGAAAAAAGTTTTCATCGATGTGTTTGTATCAGCTAAAGGCTTTCTGGTTGCCATGGTTGGTGTAGGGTAAATACTGCTTTCTCTCTTACCTTGGGAGCAAGGCTACATACAATATTTCATTGATTCGCTGTTGTGGAACCAAGAATAAGCAGTAAGCAAAACACAAGCAGAACACTAACCTTTTGGAATAATATGGGAGTATGGAAGATTTACAGACAACATACTTGCTCAAAGAATAAGCAGATTAAAATGGGATACCTGCTAATAAAATTCTGCTATTGCAGTACTGTGAGGTTGTTTTAAAAAGAGTGCAGAAGTGTTGGGCAGCTGAGTTTGGGACTTTGTAAGCATCAGAAAAGCAAAGTGAGTGAAATGAGATGACATAAATAGTGATGCTGTTCTGGGACAGCATCTTGGGGATTAAATTCCAGGAGACCTGTGCACCACTGTGTACACTCTAAAGAGGGTGTTCCTTACTTGTGGACTACTGCAAGTCTTCAGACCAAATAAAGCATTACTGCCTCCAACATATGCCATTTAGGACTCTCATACTATTACAGGTGTATGGATGCAGAAAGGGAATGGTGTAAGCTTTACCAAGAACCCAAACACTGAGTGGCTGCAGCTGTTTTTTCCTGCTCAGATGATAAACCATGCTGCAGAAGTGAGTGCCCTAGTTTGCTGACTACACGTTGTGGATGCCTGCTTTGTGGGATCTCTGCTATCCTCCAGCATATGATTTTCTGCTTAGAATGAGATCAGTGTTGTTCAGTTCTGTTCATTTGACACTACAGCTCTGTCTCCAGATTGAGCAATGCTAAATGTTAACCTAATGCAGCAGCTTGAAAAATAGTTTTTTATTAAAACTAATGCAGGTTGGAGTTGCATTAATTTCTAGTGATGATTGTATATGCCAAATGTGTGCCTATTCCTGTTTGCCATATGACTCTTCATATTCAGTTTATTTTTTCTCTGACAGTATCTTTACTACATTATCCTGGAGTTTTTCCTTGCAGGAGGTAGGCCAGCATTTCATCTCTAGAGTTTTATTTAAAAAACATATTATGTCTCTTAAGGCATGATGGACTACAGGAAGTGTTTAAACTGCCACTTGCCAAGTCATTTTTTGCTTATCATACGGTTAGGTCAGATAATAAAATTGCTACTGAAAGTTCTTACAGCCAGCAAAGAAAGTCAAATGCAATTATCTCAATGACACTAATAAATATGGGCTCCTTAACTTGAGCTTTTATTAAGCTGGTAGATTCGTGGTAGTCTAAAAGATAATTGCATCTTGAATAAGTCAAATGTCAGTTTCGTGTTTTAAAAACTGTACTAGTCAAGCTCTGTTTGATCTTCACACTGAAAAATTCCCATTAAATAATCATTAAGTCCACCAAAACAGTGGAAAGTTAAAATTCTGAGGTTAAATTAAAAGGAATTAAGAAAAAAAGATAGAATTTGAAAGTAAAAATCTTTAAATTTTATTTTCCTGTTGTACAGCCCTCTTTCAAATTTAAGGGTGGTACTGAAGCTTGATGGGCCGCCTAAAAATTCTGGATGTGTATGCAGTTTCTTCTTAAAATATAGGTATATTATTGAAAGAACTCTTACACAGTTAAACAAAATTAATTCCTAGCTCTTCTTAGGGGATTTGTCTCATTTTTGATGCATAGTTTTAAGCTCAGTTTTGGTAAACTGCTCCTTGGGTTTTATCAGTTGAGAAAATTATCTGCAGTCTTAATAGAAGGAATGTATTTTGCTAACATCTTCCCAGATATCCCATTGAAAGCATGGCATACCATAAGCCTTCCAGAGTAGTGGTGCAAGAAGGATTTTTATGTTCAGTAGAAATGAACATTGTTCTTCTAGATGATACTTGGTTTTAAAAGCTGAAGTATTTTCAGGGGTCTTTAGAAATTTGTTGCAAAAGCAGATATACCATGATTTGTAGTAAGCCTGAGTTGGCAATTCTTTGGTATCTATCTAATGTTTAGAGATACTTCATTAATTTTTACTAATAATTTGTGATTTTGTTTTAATTTGTTATTATTTCATTTTCTTCTGTGAAATCTCTGTAGTATTTTAGCCTTTTCAGTCTTTTGAAATTTTCAAAAATCTTGATTTTTCAAATCTACTTACTAGCAGTATTAGCATTATCTCAACCAGTTTTTCAAGTCACTTATAGTCTTCCCCAAAGACTTCTGCCACTGTTTCTTTGCCTTCCTCTTCTCATTTTTCCTCTTGCTTAGTTGCTAGCTGCTACAAAGCAGTTGGAATCTCTTTGTCCCCAGTTGCAGAAGCACTCCTGACAGCTGAAGTACAAGGATGTTTATCCTGACCAGAATCCCAACTGATGCACAGTTCCTGGACCATGCCGCAGCAAGTGATCTGCCTTATGTGAAGCAAGTACAATTTTTGTCAGGATTGTCTGCTTGAGCTTTGTGCCATGTCTTACCTCTGTGAAATTAGTGTAAATTCTATTATGTTCAACCAGTCTGAGAACTAAAAATTGTTTGATCTAAGTAGTATTTAACCTAAAACTATTCCAAGATCTTTCATGTTTCAAGACTACCTTGGTGTATTAATCATATCTCTTTTTAAACAAAAACTGCAAAAAAAGAGGAACTCATTAGCTCTGGGTTTCTTGATGTTAACTGTTATTATCTTTAATGTTCTTTTGTGCTAGTCAGAAATGTACTTAATAGTGTTTCCTTTAATTCCAGCTTAATCTAAAAGTTTGACTTGGTTTATAGTAAAAAGCAGTGAATAACACCATTTCTGAAACATTGCTAGTAGAGCTAAATTTACTTTGTAAGGACAAAAATATACCTGTGAATTAGTTGGTTTTGATAGCTATATTCTTCTAAGATATCATCATTTATGTATTTTAAAACACTAAATTCCAGTATAAACAAGAAGAAAAACTATAGTATTGGTCTAACATAGATGAAGTATTAATTTTAAATGATTTTTCTACCCAAATACAACTATTGTATCCTATAAACAGGTTTGTTTGAAAATTTTGAGAATAGTGATGACTTATGAAAATCAGTGTTATGAAATAAACAGATAAAACAGATAATACTTCTGTCTTTTCCACTTGCTTTTCAATGCCAGAGAAGGTTTCCCTTCTTCTTCGGAACTCTGTTGCCAGAACTTTACCAACTCACTCAGACATTTAGTTTTAGGCTACTTGAACAGTTGGTGTCTGTCTGTGTGTGTTCTCCACATGGTCACCTGTTGCTGGTTTTCCTATGCTAAATGTTTCTTAAGCAAGCTAATTATTTTATTTTTTATTTTCATTTTTCCCCGGGTATTTTTTTTTCCCCTGGAAATAGTGTGAGGATACAAAGAAACATAACAAATGGAGAAACAATAGTTTGCCAAACAGCTCCCAAAAACCCCACAGAAAATCAGTTCTGTATAAGTGTAGCACAGCAGATGGTATAAACTGGGTGGACTAGTATAGTTTCAGTGGTCAGTGACCAGAAAAAATGTAGAGTCTGCTTCCAGAGAGCGGTGGCATCTTGGCATAACTATGCAGGTATTGTGCTCTTTGCTCCTAACAGTTCCTCCCCAGGAATCACACATATATTAGTTTGCTTGGAGGTAAAACTGCCAGCTTGTTTCTCTTCTGTGCTGCTTCAGCTCATTTTCCCCCAGCTAGCATTTTCAAGAATGACTGCTGGAGAAGGCCACTATTTCCTAATCTGCCAGGACCTGCAGAGGCATTTTGCTTCTGCTCCAAGCCACTTTCTTTTATGTCAATAGGCCAGAGAGATGCCAGTGAAGCAAAAAAGCAACCAACCAACCAAAAAAAAGCTGGAATGCTATCTCTAAGTACAACATGTCCCTCAGCTCATCAAGCACTTGTGAAAATAAGGTCTGAGCATGAGCTTTGTATTTTCTAAGAAGGAACCAATCCCAGTTTTAAGCCTGATATTTGAATTGCACTTGAGAAAACTACCATGATATTGTATTGAACAAGCAGCTTTGAGAGTGTATTTGATATGGATGATCTTACTTGCAACACAGTAATTCAAGATTGGCTATTAGTATATATGCTTTGCTTTTTTAATTATTTCCCTGATCTTTCAGAATGTAGTTATCAGGCTTTCATTATATGGAAGCTTGTATTGATTATATAACTGTATGTGTGTGTGTGTGTGTGTGTGTATATGCACACACTCTGTCTAGTTATACACATATACACATGTATAATACAGCTTCCTAGTTGTATATTACTTGTTTTGCTTTCACTTTGTCTTTCTCTAAAATTATTATTTCATAAAACATCTGACTGAATCAAATACTACTTTTCTCTGTAGATACAGAGATCAAATACCCATAAGAAATAAAGCAGGAATTAATTAGATCTGGATAATGTTTCTCTAAATAGCCTTGTTTAGTAGGTTATGAATTTCACAGGATAGACTTGATCTGTTACTATGTATCTGTGAAGTGTTATGTATATTTAGAGCATTATGCACGTTTTAAACACGCTGAATCAAACCACTTATGAAGATGGAAAACTGATAGAGCACACTGTATTTCCAACCAGTAATTTTTAAAGAAGACTGTAGTGTGAGTACTGTCATACTGTCCTTGTGGAAGAAGGCAGGAGATGGTGAGTTACAGTCTAGGAGTTTTCTTGAGAATTTTGGGTAAGGTAAAGATTATAATTAAAGACTGAGTAGCATGTTTGTAGTGTGATGGAGGAAAAGTACCAGAATTTCTTTAAGGAAGAGTGTTCTTTTTTAGTCTGTCTGAGTTCTTTGAAAAAAAAGTACGTAAAGATTACCTGTCAGACATAATGTTCTAGGATTTTCACAAAGTCTTTGATAAGATTCTTCATACTAGACTGCAGAGAAAATTAATAGTAACAGAGGAAGTAGCATAAATTAGGTATGGTTTAAAAACTGATTATGCTGCAAACAACTGGAGAAGTAGTTTGCTTCTGAAATAGCAGTATGACCAGACTTAACACTGTTGATTGTGATGAAAAGGAAGACGCCCGAGGGCAGAATTTCCTTATATGTGTAATTTCTGATTAGGTACAGCTGTCCAGATCTTTATGAAGCTCCAGATGATAAATGTGATGTAGTAATATGCACCTAGATTTGGGTAACTAGCTTAGTGGGTGAGGCTTTTTGGACAGGAGCCTATCTGTTAATGTGGTATTGAGGGCAGGATGGGGTACTACAGGACCAACTGTGTTTATGTGACTTACTGCTAACAGAAAATAATTATAATGTTGTCAGAATATTTTAGTTGGCAAGGATGAGAAATGAAAATATGTTAATTTTATGGGAAGCAATTGATTTGTTTAGTCCTTTTACTTTAAAGAACCAGAAAAGGACAAAATGCAGTTAACTACATCACGACTGACTCGCAATGATTTATGAAAAAGTAACTTTAATTTATTCCAAAGGGAGGTTAGAGCATCATAGAGCAGCCCAAGTTGAAAGATGATCTGGTTTAGCTTTCTGTGGGAAAGGGATCCTGTATGAGATTACCTAGCACTGTGACCAATCATGTACTGAAAACATCCGGTGATGGGGATTTACCGTGTCCCTGGGAGATTATTCCAGTAGTTGAAGACAGGCTTTACTGAGTTATTCTGGAAAATAAATTGGTTGTATCTTTTTACCCTTTAAAAAAACCCCTAAAATGAACAGACAGTTGTAAAATTAAAGAGTGCATTAAAAACCCATAAAATGAAATAATTATGTACTATAGTCACCTGTGGAAGTAATTAACTCTACAGGGCATTTAATAAAAAACTAAGATTTGACTTTCATTTTCTGTAAGTACTGCATACCTAGCAACAAATAAATCAAGCTGACTCTCTCCACTGCAGAGTGCTTTATATGTTTTTATATAAGATTATAAGATTGGTGGAAAAAATTATTTCAGATTGGAAAAAATGATACTGTTCCTTCTCTCAGCTGGAAATGCCTAAGTAAGTTATGATCAATATAAGTTCAGACTGCATCTGTTTAGAAGGTTGAGTAGTGTTCTACTACAGTTGAACTGCTGTTCTTCCAGTGTATCTTAATTTCTGAGAAGCATGGGGTTCAGTTGGTCATTTTACTGGGAACAGTCAGATGCTGGAAGACACCTGAAAGCTTACTCTGTGTATCCATATTTACATTGTCATTGTGGGTTGTAAAATGGTCCCTATCATTTTGGAATTCAGAAGTCCCTCATTGATATTGAAGAGGAGCATGGAGACGGGGTCATTTCCCTGTACTTGTACATAAATATTAACACAAGGTCTAATGCCTGACTGAATTCACATAGTTTGAGTGTACTTTTGCAATTTTGTGGAACAGGCTGAAGACGTAACAATTAATGGCCAGCATTGTGCGCTGGATCAGGTTTGCCTGTTGTACTGGCAGAGGTGTGAGGCTTGGATGGAAGGATCTACAAACTCATCACTTGAAAGAGAACTGGAATGGTCCTCTGCTGGGGAGCCTGTGTAAGATGTGGAAAAGTGGTGAAGGAATCAAAGAATGTGTGTTCTGTAATCCTCTGCCCTTCTTCCTTTAATACACAAAAGCTGTATCCATAGTGTTAAATGAAATGGGATAATACTAAAGCACAAGGACTGGCCCTTTTGCTCACATTGTTAAGTTTGTGGGATATTTTCTGATATGATTTTGGGGCAATCCAACTAGAAAATCTCCCAGAGAGAGCCTGGGCATGGTTCAGAGTTGAGCAAAAACTTGACATTTTTGCCATAGTTAGTTTAGGTAAACAGTTATGAGTTGTATGTGACAGCTGGTCTTGAGGCCAGAGAAGTTTGTTGACCCTATTATATTTAGTTAGTTGCTGTATATTAAGATGTTGATAATGTCCAATCTCTTTTCATTTGTTTTCTTCTGCTGTCAGGTTTCCACAGCTCCACATCATGATACTGTGTTCCTCATACTCATCACATGGTTTCCCCTCTCCATTCCCAACAAAACAACTTTCGTACTACAGTCGTGACATTTTTTCTGCTTTGCTCTTAAGTGCATTTTGGGTAATTCTTTCCACCCTATTTCCCTAAGCTGTCATGTTTGCTGCTCCTCCCTTAAAACCTCTGTTATTCTGTGTTATTTAATAAATGATTCAGAACTTTTACAATTCAAAAGAATGGTTTAAAAAGCAAAGCACATGCGATCTCTCTCCCAGTTTCCTAATTTTCTCCCTTCTTCCTTTACATGCACACACTCCAATGTGGTTTTACTTTTGCAATATTTTAGGTTATAATTTCCTTAGGCAGGATTCATCTGTGTCTTGTTCTGGATATTTTTAATGAGTAATGGATAATGGTGATAGGAAAGCTTTGCTGTTCAGAAATTTGTGCTAATCTTTCTAAAACATAATGCTGCTGATGACCACAGAGTTGTCCATACATACTACTTTTGACTACAATGAGCTAAGGTCACTTATGTCTTGAAGGTAGCTTACTGTTCAGTTCTGAACCTACCTTCTATCTGGTTTTTGTTTGATCTGGTGATTTATAAAGTGTCAAATGGAGTGCAATGTTTGGTATCTTATGGTTTTTGAAAAATGATATCCACTTTTGTTTACATGATAAAGTTTGTTACATATGGTTTTAAAATAGTTTTAAACAACAGAATTGGTGATATACTCCCTTTCTGAAGTTGTGTTTCTACAGATCTAGTTGTATAATGCTGCACACTGTCTATGGCTGAGTAATATTATTTATGTTCAGATTTGTATAGCATCTGGAAGACTGAACATGGTATAAGTACTAAATTTGTGTGTGTCTGAAATGACTACAGTACTGCCAACTGTATCCAAACCAGTCTCAGGATGTTTAGCGGGAGGCATTCACTTCTCAGGTAAGAGTGCTGAATGTCAGGAAAAAATCAGAAGAGTGATGTGAGAGCTCAGCAGCTGCTCCAGTGGTTTTGTCCTGGCTACAGATGGATGTGATGTCCATACATGCTTCTCTGTGTAGTTATCAATTGCTGTAATCACTTTGGATGCAAAGTCATACTCCAAGGAGATTTTCTGATTTGAAGTGAATTGCTGGGGTACCCTGAGTAGACTGGGAACTGAAACTTTGAATAGAATCTTCTTTATATAGTACCCAAAACATAAAACATCAAGTCCTGAAAATGGTCAAATAATTTGAACAGGCTGCTGTAAAAGCTCTGGACAATCTCTGTTTCTCTGAGAAGACAAAAAAAATAGCTAAATTGATATAAATTTTACCAACAAGTGTTGATTCTTTAGTTAACAAGCAGCTTTTTATTATTATGAGAAAAGAGATTTTTAAAAAGTTTAATTTTGAGCAGTATATATATATTTGGGTTTCTTTGCTGTCGCCACTAAGAATGTGCCAGTTTCTTGGGGAGGGGATGGGGAGAAAATTATATTTCACTTGCAGTGCATTGCTGAAATTAAGTATTGATTAAAATTAAAGATAAGCATATTTTATAAGTCTTTATAAGTCTTGCATAGATCTGCCAATCTGTCTTTGAGTATATTAAAACAGACCTGTGATAATAAATTTTAAGTCAAGGTAATGGGCGAGAAAAAAAAATGCAGAACATTGCGTCATGATTGATGATTTAAAAATACGTGAGGATGTATTTCCCACCTGTCTAAATGTTCTGTGTGACAGTTGGCTGGGATATTTCCCAATCTGCTCGAAGTCTGACTGTCCCCTGTATCTGTTGCTTGTGTCTGGAATGGTTGGGTTCTCTCTGGAATAGTAACAGCGGTGCAGGAAAATACCTGAAGTTCTGTGCTACCACAATCTTATTAAAATTTCATGGATTTTGAGTATTTAGGAGACCAAGGAGTGGTAATACAGCTATTCTGAGGCGTTAAGTTGGCCTGGAGAACACTCTACTGCTAGAGGAATGTTCTTCACTAGGAGAAAATGGTGTGGTGTTTCTTTGTAGTGCAAAGGTAAAGCAAGGTTCTTTTCTCAGTAAGCTGAACAGGGAAATGTATGTTTTTGCCTGCTCTTACAAAGACTGTGAAGACTTCATAAAAATGCTTTCTCTTGGCATATGAAACATAATTCAGAGCACTGGAAGGAAATAGACTTAACAGGGAAGAGTTCATCTTAATGCTGAATATAGCTAGAGTTTCTGGTCCCAGGAGGAGATAAGAATTTTCTGAATTTAATGATTCCCATCTAAGGATTGGAGCTGAGGTGCCATCCAAAGTTATCTCATATACAAAGAAGATGTCGTTCTCTAATGTTCTTTGAGAATGAAAAATGAACTGAAATCATCATGCTCTCAGGGATACACTGCTGCTATACAGAAGAGTGCTTAGAAGAGCTGCCCTGGAATATATTTGAAGATTAATTGAAATGTTAGGAAACTGAGTGGGAATTTGTCTGTGGATATTAATATCCCCAAGTAAATGTTACTAATCAAAAGCTTTGGCTTGATTATGAGGACTTTCTAGATAAGATAATTTTGAACCTCTGAGTAGAAATCAGGCTTAAATAGTAACGCCAGAAAGACATCTTCCTTCTCAAATGGATACATACCACCAGAAAAGTGATATTTTATGAGTCAGTAAATGATGAAAACAAATTGGAAAGAAACTCTAATTGTTAAAATGTTTTTAAATAATTGACATCTCAGAGGTAACTAACAGACCAATGTTTTCATTAAACAGTGAGCTGTGCCACTAGATGCAATTGCCATAAACTCCTCCAATATAGTACATTTAAAATGGTCATTCCCTGCTGCATTAGACGCCAGGCAGTGTCTGCCTACACAGTATGGGCTGTCCAGGCTCTGCCTGTGTCTAGCTGTGGTAGCTGTACTCCTTTATCATTGTTCTCTCAGATCTGAACTGGCAAACCATTGAATTTCGTGTCACAAGGTGTGTTTATGCCTTCCCAGTATAACACTTTCAGATGCTGGGTCAATCTGCAAAATAAGGATAACACATTGGCATATTCCCATTCTGCCTTGTACAGTGCTTTGTTTGGGATGACACTCTTCTTGCTGTGTGTAGGGCAGCTAGTTGTTTACTAAGGCACCTGTGTTTACATGCAAAACGAGCTCTATGCTTTTGTTACCGGTGATGGAGGTATAATTAATGTCTTCTGTGGAATGGGGAGGAATTTAGCTGTGTGTCCACTTCAGTGGGCTGGGCTATTTTCCTGGCTTTGTTATCTCTGTTGGTAAGATATCTAAGGTGGGATTGGTTCAATTATCTGAATATGAACCAGTGCCATTTTTGATGTCCCATGGTATCAGAGACATCATTGAATCAGGTACAAGTATGACACAGGGCCTGTGGGAGACTGGTCCCCTTCCAGAGTGGTAGCTGGAGGCTAGACGGGCTGTCCAACATCTTGGGTAGTAGTAAATCACTATATTTTGGTAACTGAATCAAATCCTTTAATTTTCAGTAGACATCAAAATTTAGGTATCTTAATCTGAAGCTGAATTTCATTCAGGTCTAAGACATCTGTGAAAGAATTGCAAGTAAGACGTGGAAATCTGTAGATTTGTATGCTGCTGCACTGGCAGCTTCAGGACAGATGAGATGTCCTTTGGTATCTCAGATTGTGCTAGAGGCTTAAGATTAAGCAATTGAAGGAAACACAGAATGGACACTATAGTGTAATTTTCTGAGTTATAATAAAAATAAGAAAATATAGGAATATAAAGAAGATCAATGGAATCAGTCAAATATCTTGTTGTTATTCCAGTCCACTGAAGTCTTTACAACCAAACTGTATGAACTCTGAGCAAGAGTGGAATGTTGATGGTATTTTTTATTCCAGAATTGCACCAGTCTGCCCTTAAATAACATATTTATACAGTGCAATTTACTTTTAAATTTTATCTTACATCTGAGACTCCTAATTGGAGTTACCAAGATTTTTAAGCTGTATTTCATGTAAAATATACTTTTCAATCTGTATGGTAAAATCTGTACTAATATAATTGAGAATAATGTTTGATTTGAATAATGAATAACTTTGTTTCAGAAATGATCCTGCTAATACTGTACATGAATATAGAAGAGTGTGGACTGCTCTTTTATAGCAGGTAGCAGATGTGACTTGAGTTCCTGTTTGATATTGACGTGCCTGATAGCCAGTAAATATTAAGTGAGAAGCTAGCAGGAAAGAAAACAGTGTAAAAGATACAATTCCAGAAATTGTAATTCCAGGTTAAACAGCTTCAGATGAATTAAGATAGCCATGTTTGCAGTTCCCTTTAAGAAATACTCATTTGGCTCTGTCTGGGCTGGCATGTCTTGTGATTCCCAGGGCTGGCAGCCTAGCAGCTAAGGAGATCCTTAAGCTTAAAGTGATATCTTAGGTAAACAGAAGAGGGTTTTTTTTAAGCAGTCAGAGTAACATGCTGGTATAGACACAGTGTGTTGGCAGGGCAGAGTGGCCATCCCTGCAGCAGTGATGAGCTGTGTTACAGTGTTTGTGGGAAGTTCAGGTGATGCTGTCAGGGCAGCGGGTGGGATAAACCGACCTAAATCTAATGTGATGCACTGATCCTGAAGAATCCAGGGCCTCCCAGGCCCTGCATCCTCATTGCTATGGTAATGTCATGGGTGCCTGGCCTGTATTTGCAAGGTCCACTGTTATGGGCTGCTTTCCCCTGGAAACAGGCTCATAGTTTCAACAGTGTGATATTTAAATGGGATTATTCCTTATGTCTGCTGTTGTTACATTTCTGCAGTTATGGGTCAGGTCTAAGGCATTTGTCTGACATGAGAGCTGTCTCAGCTCGTGGGTAAATCAGGAGAGGAGGGCTCTGTCTTTGGGGCCTTAGAGGTAAGTAGATAACATGGCTCGTTCTTCTCTGTGCTGAGTTCTGTTCTGTTAGTAACTTATGGAGAAGTTCACATGGAGTACCTGTTCCAGTCACTGGCTTTGGTTTTTTACCTTGACCGTTCCTTTTGCTGTGGTGAATGACGACCCTGAGGGTTGGGCAGCTGCGCCTCGGGTGGGGCCTTTTGTGCTGAATCTACCATTCAGGCACCACAAATTCTTACTTTGTTGTACATTAAGTCTCGGGAATACCTAGTGCTCATCATTCTCTCCACAAATGATTTTGTTCTTTATTGAGCACAGGTCTTCTAGTAGGTAGCTTGGATCCAGCTGCGGTAAGGGCTGATGTTGCCAGTTTTATGGCTTGGACAGCTTTAGATTTCCAAATTAAAACTTGCTCTCTCCCTTCCTTAGCCTGTGTGTACAGGCTGTGTTTTGATTCTCCCCAGGTGACAGCTAGAGGCAGCCTGAGTAAGATTATAGGAAGAGTTTGCTCTATTTGCTCTTCCTTTATTTGCAGACAGATGGGACCCTCTTGTCAATGGCATGTGATATCCCAGCTTTCCCATCAGGGCTGTCGAAAGTTCTCTGGACTGTGTTGGTCCATTAGTTGCATGGAAGCTGCTTTAATAACAGTTTCTGTAATTTCATTTGGGCCTTTTGCCACTAAAGCATTAGGCTTCCCTCAGTCTCATGGGTCTGTTTCTCCTTCCTGGTATGCAGCTCTTAACATGTTATTGATTTTCTACCCTCTAGTCCAATTAGAAATATTCTTGGACCAGAGTAGTCCCCTGGGGACAGTGGGATTCTATTCCCCTCTCAGGCTTACTCAGCAAGTGTATTCTGCCTCAGTGTTCCCCCGATTTCTGCCCTGTTTTTCTTGTAGTTTTGCGAGATTCCCAGGTGTATATGAGATGGATTTCCAATGTGTTTGATTTACTCCATAACCCATAATTTTGTTGGTCTTTGGCTTATAGGTCTGACTAGTTTCTGTTCCTCTTGTTCTGATTCTTTCCATGTCCTCAGGGTCATTCCAAATGCCCTGTTCCAATCTTCAGGTGAAGCTATGATTTTTAAAGCTTCTGATTGTGCTATTTTAGCTTCTGTTTTTCCTTCTAACTTCCTTATTCTGTTCTTGAATTGACTATTGACGGCTACAGTCATATTTTGCTTGATTTCTATCTTGGCCTTTTTCTTTGTGAAGTCCCTGGCACTTACTTTGGGCAGCAGTCAGACATTTTGCAAGCACTTTGCACATTATATCCTTTCCTTTTCCATCTTTTACTGATCCCTTGCATTCCCTAACAGTGCTATTTTACCTTTCCAATACCATCTTGTTGGGCCCAGTCCCTCCCGTTCTGCGTGGGTTTGCAGTTGTTGGCTTGTGAATGTTCTTTGAGACGTCCATTTCTAGTTTGTTTTAAGTCAAGGTAATGGACTAGAAAAAAACACAGTGCATTGCATCATGATTTGTGTTTCCTTAAAATGGAATGGCTAAACTGCTGCCTGATATGCCTGAAGGGATTAGCTTGTTCTCTATACTGGTTTTAACGTGACAGAATAGTTGAGAGAAGGTGTTCAGCAGTGTATGACAAGTGGGACTCAATAATTGTGTGTATGATTGTGTTTAGATTTATTGCTAATACAATATCTAAACATTGTCAATGCAGTGTCTAAATAAGAACTCTATGATCTATTACAGTGGTTTGTATAATCAGGTCATGGTCCCTCCTGTTGAGTCATGTCTCACTGAATCAATTGTACTTTCTAAATTTCTTTGGGAAATCTAGGTGCAGCTGGGTCCACTTAGTCTCAGAACTGGCCAACAGAATTGTCTAAAGCAGGTTCTGCTAGAAAAATATAGGTTTACAATCTCTGACCTTCAAAAATTAAAAATTACAAGGAAACTTTGTAGCTTCTTTAGTATTTCATCTCCTCATGTGAACAGATACTAGTGCTTTTTACTCAGCTTTCGAAAAATGAGTGTTCCTTGTCTTTGGGCTGGATGTACCTGCAGGTATCTCTGCCAGGGTAGGATGCCCCCTCCCTGGCAGCTGTCTGCAGCCTCAGGCGATCTGTTTGCCCAGCTGGCCCAACCTCCAGCAGCATTTTAAAACCAGGAAACCTTAAGGCAGGATTTTATCTCAATATACTTCTAAAGTCTTAACCATTCTTTGCTGCTTAGTAATGTGGGACAGACTTTGCAGAAGTTTATGTCATTATAAAATTTTGTTAGCATGAAAGATAATACAAGTGGCATATATTCCAGTATGTAAAATGCAGTTTACTTGGAAAATATAACAGTGGTCATGATAGAAGTAAAAATTGCTTTATAATTTGATGAATAAGGTTACTCAAATATAATCCATAAGGAAAAGCATCCATGAGTTTTTCTAAAATATCAAGACAGTCACTGACTCTTTAGGTAAAGGTTTTCTCAGTGTTCGCCTCTGTTAATTCAGGTTGTCTAAAGGTAGATTGTACATACTACTGGGACCTATTGCTTCTTCTTGCCACATTCAAGAAGCTTACAAGTATATGTAACTCAGTCTCTCCAACTAACTCAAAATATACTATGTTTTTTCTTTAGCCTTCTTAATATCAGTGATACACTGAGACAATGCTCAGATTTGACTTCAATATGTTGCACAGGACTGCTTTATATTATTTAAATTTCATAAACCCTACTGGTGCCAAAAGGAAATGCCTCAGAGCCAATTTGATTTTCAAACAAAATGCAGGCATCCTATTTGCAACAAATGACCTGTGAATGCTTATCATTGTAAAGATCGATTAAAAGAGAGATGTAATTTTTCAGTTTTATGGGATAGAATGGGAAAGACCTGAGCTCGTCACAAGATTAGAGAAATTGCATCTGTATTCTATTTCATAAGCATTACAGCTTTGTGAAAAATACTTGTAGCTTGTTGATGGACCCTTAAGAATTGATAGTTGAATTAAAGAATTTATAGTGACTGTAGATTTTTCTAGGGAAAAAGAATTCTTCCTGAGTATTCAAACTGGAATCATCTTGATACTACTCTCACATTGCTGCTGTCTTGTGCTGAAAGAAACAGTGCTGGTATTTCCAACACATTTATCTTTATAACAAGAATTTTTGGCCTCAAATCAGTTACTGAAGCTAAAGGTAGTATAACATGAATGGCACCACATAGTGTACACAAATACTGAGTCTGTCCCTCTGAGACATCATCTTCCCAATTCACCTGAGCTTACACATTGAAATCAGCTGCATTCTCAGGCCAGTGGTCCTGTTAAATTGTTGTGAGATTTACTTACTTTCCAAAATCTTTAACATGTATTTATTCATTATGGAATGCATTTTGGAAAAATTACATTCATTTACTTAAATATTTTTATTGATGTGGTTAGTCAAAGAGTTTGATACATAAGCCTTAGTCTGCTGAGGCTCAGTATGTGCTTAAGTTCACGAGTTTGAATAGTTGCAGTCAGTCATGAAAAAGAACCTAAAAGGTGATATTTGTCTCTAAGTTATGACAGCTCAGATGTGACACTTAGTCTGGTAAGATGACGGTGCTTGGAAGGTTGAAGGTGACTGAAGATTGCAGGGAATCTTGGGCAATTATTCATTCCTGTGGTAGAAGGATACCAAAGGTGCATTTCAGATTATAGAAATATAATAGACAGTCTGTTCATTCATTTTTTTGATTACTTAATGTAGAAGCTAGTTTTCCCAGTTAATCAGTATGAAGAGATGAGCTCTCCATTTTTTTCCTTCCCAGAGATTTAATATTTTGATAACAAAAACCAGATTTTATTGATGTAGTAATCTTGTTTCTTTCAATCAACCTGTTGTTCAGCCAGCTGCAGTTTTGGGTGATCACTTGGTGCCTAAAGAGCTACAGCTTCTTGCTTTTCTTCTGACTAAGAGAATATGAATCCCTCAGGGATGACATTAATCTGTAACCCAGGCAAAACAATCTGATTTAACATATTTTAGGTAATTAGTAGAGATTTCAATTAGTGATAAGTATTGTAGTCTTTTGACAAGCATTTAAAGTTGGGAATTGAGAAGTCAACCTGTGTTAGAACTGCAGCGTGAGTTTTTTTGGAAGTGTGGTTGTTTTTTTAATTTTTTAAAAGATTTTTTTTTAGTGTGACTGCTTTATATTTTCTATCTTAATGTCAGTGCATGGTGTTGTAAATTACCACATTGCAAAAAGACAAAAAGTATTCCATGATTAGCTTTTTGTCATTGGGGTGAGTGTGCTGTTTATCTAGACTTCAGTTATGGCCACGGAATCCATCATTCAACCCTGCCGTCACCATGCAGAGAGCAGTGATGTGCTGGTCCAGCATTTTGTTCATGCATATGTTGGTCAAGTTGTTTGGTCTCTGCTGCTTTATTTATTGCAGGTAACACTGACTGATTGTGCTGAGGGCATTTTGTGTAAACAGAATCACAAGGAAGTCCTTTCTGAATGAGACAGGAGAATGTTTATGTATGAGCTAAGCATGGAGAGTATGTGATAGAGCTATCATTTAACATTCCTTGAACACTTAATCTAAGCTGAGGAAACTAAGTTCTAAACAGGAAACTAAGAGTAGATTTGGAAGTGATTTATTTGGAGCATTTTTTGTGGTCAAGTGTGACTCAGAACAATTTCAAAAGAAATTCTTTATCACTTGCTTGAATATTTTGCAGTTTTAATGGAAATTTCCTTGTAGCTCTGGCTGACTTGCACAATCTCAGAGATGTTTGAAAGAAGTGTCTACAAGATCTGTTTTGTTTTGGGGATTTATTTCAGATTGACTATTGCCAGAGGACATGTTTAAATTAGAGCTACCTTTAATAAA
Source organism: Pycnonotus jocosus (assembly GCA_013400435.1). NCBI lineage: Eukaryota > Metazoa > Chordata > Aves > Passeriformes > Pycnonotidae > Pycnonotus > Pycnonotus jocosus. Next base: position 117,983 of record VWYP01011369.1, read on the forward strand.
ACTTCAAAATTACTGATGTATAGTCTATAGTTCCCGTAATATAATAATTCTAGTAAAAATATAGTTCTAGTAATACAATAGAGTTGCTTGTTAGAACAAGAGGTGGTTGGTTTTTATTATTTTGACATTCAGTGGTATGAGTTTGAGGTAGCTGAATGTCTAATATACAGGGAATCTAGCCTAACAATTTTAAATATAGCTCTGTATGATGGCATGATTTCATAGTTCTACCCAAGAAAGATTTTTAGTCTTTTTCTCTCTTTACTGATCTCTTTGTTTTTCTTATACATTCATTATAGTGTTGCCTTTTTTTTTTAGTAAAAAAGCTATTGAAGAAATAAAAATACAAATTTTCAGGATTTTTGGAAAGGATTCAGAACCTTGGCTCTTCCCCAAAATGCATTTCATACCATATTCTTTGTGTATTCTTCTTTAATTTAGAGGGAAATTGTATAATGCCATGCCGTGACTTCTTCAGAAGATACTAAGAAGTAACATTTCCTCTTCTAAGGTAGCCTCTGCTTAGAATTTGTAGACGTGTGTGTCCCTTCATATTGAAGAGGGAGCTACTCAGTGAACAAGGATGTCTGCCTAAAATCCTCCTGAGTCCCAAATGCCTACCAAGTTTACCTCTTCTCCTAGCACTGCCTGACTCCATCCTGGGGCCCTTCCCTCCTAAGTCTGAAAGCTTTCTGTCAATGTTAATACACTCATCCATAAATGTTTAGAAAAATTACATTAAAGATAATTCCCATTGCTGTCATACCCTGGCATTCTATCCTGTGGTATATTTAGCATTAGTTTCTTGGTTGCTCAGCAGGGAGCAGTGGGCGTGGACATTCGGTGGATCAAATTCTGTCTTTTTCTACGCAGCAAGAACAGAATGAATAGAAGAACAGGGTTGTCTCACTTGCATGGACTGCCCATCTTTGCACATATGCCATTGCATTGTGCTGCTTCTTCCACCAGCTAGAGAGGAGACATAACATACCTATTCTAGGACAGTCACTTGCAGACCTACTTAACCAAACCTTAGACAAAATAAGACAGCCTGCTTCTAAGGAAGTGGACCCTGTTTCATAATTTCTGTATCTCATGCTGTAATCGTGATTATTAATTAGAAGAACAGCAATTGCCTTTGCTGCATACGCTAACTTTTTGCTTCTCTAGACTTCAGCAACAATGAAGAGTTAATCCACACACATTTCAGTCTTAGCTTTGAAATATATAGACCTTTGACCACAAGTAAAAATAGGTAAATGAATGCTGTAATGTCTTCAGAGAATAAAGACTACTAGGGTGAATATCATAAGCCATGTAGACTTCTGGGCATTCCTTTGTGACAGTTTTGCATTTGTAGCGGTGGAGTAATTAGTAAAGCTGCTAAATCCTGCAGTGCCAACAGCAGGATCCTGGTCTAGGTTTGGCAATGGCATTATTGGAGCCTGAAACACTTAAACAGGCTACCTCACAATTTTATCTAACACAGCCAAAGAGTGCTGAATAGTTCTTACTACAATTCTTTACTGATTAAGTGCATAATAATAATAACCTCAGAAAATAAATGAAAAATAAATACTACTTCTAGATCTTTGTGAGAAAAAAGTAACTTCTCAACCTTTCATAACTGTATTGCTGTTAGTTGTTTATACTCAAATTCATTTGCCTCTTTTAAGTTTTCATGAACACATTAAATTGCATTTATTGTTGTGCATCGTGAGAAATACTTTTGGTTCTTGATTGCTTTTTTTTCCTGTGGTACATACTCTGCCACTCAGGGATGAATAATACTCATTTCACTGTATTTTAATAATTTTTCCTGGGAAAGTATTTTTGTATGTTGCAAATATGAGTTTGTGATTTTTAAGGAAATGCTACTTAGCTTCCAGGATACTTACAGCATTACAAGGTAGGCACTGGAGGCAATTCAGCAGAGGACTGCCTGTCAGTGAATTCCTGGAGGAGAACCTGTGGGGTGGCTCAGGAACTGGGGGTATGAGAGGCTCAGTTCCCTCCTGCACTATGTTGCTTCAGAAGGTTTGGGTGCCACTGTTACTTAAGCATATTAAGCTGTTAAAAGTTACTTTGCCTTTCTGATTGGGCACCTGAAGATAATGTTTTATTGTTCAGGTTTTTACTGACTTCTTAGATGTTCCAAATTTCTACCAAGTTCTGCATTTTTCCCCTGTGGAGCAGCTAGCTGACTTCTATCTTCACATTCATTTATGTTTCAGGTTGATATTTCCTAAGTCCATATTTTATGAATGTGTTGATTTATCAAAGATGTGTAAACCAACATTAACTTATTTCCAGTCCAGTGAAGGTACATGCAATGTATTATATTATAGCAAGCCCAATGCAAACTTTGGCTAAATAAAAATGTCTCAGCAGCATAAAATATTAATAATATGTTGAATTACAGAAGAATAAGGCTGTTTGGAAAGTCACATGCTCTATATTGCCGTGCCTTTAACTGAATCAGGTATGTTGCTGTAAGATCTTTCTGTTCAGATGGATGTTGAAAATACCAGGTGATGGAAACTGCACAACACATTTCCCTGGTTACTCTGTGCCACTGCCACTATTCTTATACCACTCCATTATTAGCATTTTTGCAAATACCTTCCTGTAGTTTAAGATTCTGTCATTTCATTCAGATACTACTTCTTAGCTCTTCGCGTTTGATTCTTTGTGTTTAGTCTCCCTCAGGGCAGCTTGAAGAGCAGTTCAGTAAACAAATTCTGCAGACTTTGTGTGTGTACTGGTCAGCTTAGTGGTTGTTTTTTCCAGCTTTGTGTGGTTAATGTGTATGTGCACTCTGTTTGTGTCATGCTCTATGACTGTGAGCACATTAAAAAGATGGTTGAGCATCTGTATTTCCATTTGAATATCTGTTGATGAAAATACTCTATTGCAAACATCAGTCAAAAATTATGTGGATTAGGGGCAGTGTTGGGAAAATTTTATGTCCCTGAAATAAATTGATACTTAGTGATAAGATATGGTCTTTCTTCTGTAAGTTTTAGTGATTTTAAATGAATTCCAAATTAATTGCAGCATGATGAAATTCCATTGTGGTGTATATAAAAATGAACTTGACAGCATCCTAAAAAATTTAGTGCCAAACTGTTCCTGGTCAGTGATATCTCAGATGCTTTTTAGCTGCTCAGAATCTCAAGAGGAGCTGGTTCACCAGAGATGTGGTTGTGTGCATCTGTGTGAGTGTAACGCAGCAGGAAGAGAAAAGAATGTGCTGAATAAGAGCAGCATGGGCTTTTCATTGTCCAGATATCATAAAGAAATGAGACTACTTAGTGTTACAAATTAGAGGTCAAAAAATGTCTGTTGCCTTGCAAATGACTGTGCCTATCTCCCCTATGTCCACCTCAATAGTGGTGTTTCAGAGATACTTTACTCTTTTAAAGCAGTGAGAATTAATAGAACAGTTGTTAAATTAGGTACTTATTTTCTAGATATATAAATCTACAAATTATGTATTAGAATTTATTTTAATAATTAAATATGCACTCTTTCGTGAGTCGTTAGCAACTATCATACAGTGTTTCATACCATTGCTATGATTGCACTGAGTGTAAATGAGCTTGGGAAGTAACTCCTCCTTTACAACCACTAAAATATCACTTCATAATCTTTCATCATATCCATACATGCTTTTGACTTTTTCACAGCCTGCCACTTCTTTTTGCTCCTCACCAGTCTTTTTAGTGTTGAGCAAATTGGAATGGTAAAACCCTAGGGGGGAGCTTGTGCAAGTCAGAAGAGAGTGGGACGACTTGAGTAGAGTCTCTTCAGGTATGCAGTGATAGGACTTGTGGGAATGGTTCAAAGCTGTGCCGGGGGGGGCTCAGACAAAGCGTTTCTTCATCCAGAAAGGTGATCAGACTCTGGAACAGGCTTCCTAGAGTGGGGGTCAGTTCCCCAGGCTATCAGTGGGAGGCANGGCGCTCAGACCAGACATCAGAAAGCGTTTCTTCATCCAGAAAGGTGATCAGACTCTGGAACAGGCTTCCTAGAGTGGGGGTCAGTTCCCCAGGCTATCAGTGGGAGGCAGTAGGAAATTGTCCTTAATAATATGTCTTAGCTTTTGGTCAGACCTGAAGTGGTCAGACTTGGATGAGGTGAGCATTGTAGGTCCCTTCCAGCTGGAACAGCCTGTTTTATTCTACCCTCCATTCTATAGGAATGGGAAGGGAGCTGAAAGCATGTGTCAGTTAGCTGGAAGATGAATGCTGTAGAGAAGTGACAGGGAGACATGCTTCAGGTTGCCAACCCATTGGCTGTATTCCCCTTCCAGGCTTTCTCCTCCCCATCTGTGCTGTACTCTATTGCTGTGCTCCCTCACATGCCTTTCTGCTGCCTCTTCTGCCTCCTGGTTTTTGCAGCAAGTTGCCTTGCAGCTGTGCCCTGCACATAATGAGTGATGAGAAAACATAAAGTCTTCAACACTGGTTTCCATTTGAGGTGGTAGATGCTTTATTCATTAATTGTGTTGGTTTTTTATGTTGTTATTGAAGATGGAGAACCTCAAAAGTGAATTTCTGTCATTTGAGTTGAAGGGATTACATCTAAGACTGGCTTTATCACTGTTCCTCTGAGCATGTTTGAGTGCTGGTGTTTGTTAATGATGACCATATGGCTGTCATCTCCATTGTCTTTAATTCACTGGAAAGTCCTAGGATTTTCCTATCTCCTGTCATTGTGTTTTGATGTCTTTTTTTTTGTGGCATGTGCCTGCATTTAATTCTTCCAATGTATTTTCCCCTTGTTAGTAAATGACCCACCAGTTACTCTGCTCATTTTACTTTGACATTTATGTTAAGGTCCTGTATGGTTTTTTTGATGTGAGTGTTTCTTCAGAACACCTGCTATCAACGAAAAATGTAATCAAACAAATGAAGGCCATTTTGATTGTATACTTTAGCAGTAGGTATAAAGGTTTAGATATAACACCTGAAGAACTGATTTAAAATCAGTGAGATAACATATTTCTGTGACTCCCGTGATGTTATATATGCCTGAGATGATCAGATTTATAATTTTTCCAAGGATGATAAATGTGTTGAAATTTTAGTAATCTAACATGCTTCAGCATTGAATTGCATTGAACAAGGAAAAGATGTTAAAATACATTCATGTATTTAACAATGCCTGTATTCATTGTGGAAAATGCCATATTGATGTTTATAAGGAGTATTTATAAAATTACAGTATAAAGATTTAATCATCAGTTAATCAAGACGAATTAGTTGTTGAGGAGTACATAAAAATTGCAGTGAAATTTATTTTAACCTTATCACATAAAAATAAGTAAGTGCTTTTTCAGTGAGGTGTAGGCCTACTGTCATTGGGAAAAAGAAAACGTAGAGTAGTTATATTATAGTTGTGTGATCATGAGAATTGGAAAACGATTTGTGTGACCAGAGCTGTAGATTGCCCAGATGGATACTTTATTTATGGCTGTTATTATTATGCTTATGATGCCGTGAGATGCTTGTTAGATCTGTGTACACAGATGCAGTGGGCTTTAACCTGCTTACTCATCACTTTGTGCTGATACTTTGATAGTGCTTTGTGCTGGTGTTATAATTGTTCTGGTTTTTCATTTTTTGTTTGGAGAGTAATGTAATTGTATGAAATATTGCTTGTGTACATACCCCTTTCAAAATAAATTTTGTTACCCTTATATATCTGCTAACATCTTAGACACTCTGAGAAACCATCTTCTAAGCACAGTCTGTGCCTGAAACTGCTGCTAAAATTCACTCAGTTTACCCTCATGTTGGTACACAAAGACTGGTACAATCCTTAGTCATGGGACTCTTCTTTGAGGATTGGACTGTTCCTGGATTTATTTATGCGTGTGTTGTGATGTGAGTTCAGTTGTTGTAGTCTAGTAAAAGCATGATAATTATACTGCCTGAAAGTGCAGTTTTTAGAATCTGTCAAATAACCCCATACTCTCTGGAGATGAAATGGTATAGTAAAATCTATATCTCTATATCAGGTTTTCCATGAAGCCAAGTTATGGACAGTGAATGTCTCATTTGACAAATACTTCTCTGAATACTGTGAGGGTTTTTTTGAAGAAAAGGTATAGATTAAAGTAGGGTTCTTTATAACAGAAGGTTATAATTCAGTGATTAGATGACAGATCTATTAGTAGGGGCATTTTATTAAGTAACACATCTTGCCATTCTTCACTTCTTTGCTATATCTTTACATTTTGTATTGGCATTCCAGCTGCCTTGGCTATTTTCAGTGACACTGGTGTTAAGATAGTGATCTATCTGTCTGTGTCAGTATAATTGCAGACTATATAGAAAACATATATTGGAATATTTGGAATCATTTAGATTTTACTTAAGGATTTCTGGAAGTATATAATAGAGTATACAGATGACTGCCAAATGTCAGCCTTCAATGGGGTTGTCATGGTTTTTGCTGAAAATAAGGTAGCACTGAGCATGCAAATGTCTCTTATCTTTTTTTAGAGCACCTGGTATTCAGTAGAGTAGAAAATTAGGCATCACGATCCTTCATAGGATTTAAGCGATATATGTGGAGCCAGTTAGGTGAAGTGAGAGTGTTTTGAAGGAAGTACCAGAGAGTAATCAGAATTTAATATGTGTGAACTGGAGACCCATGGTGAAACCTGGGATCCACAGAGAGCAAGCAGAAAGCTTTGCAGAGTGAGAATCCAGTGCACTGCTCAGCAGTACTGCTTTTGTGGTAGCAATAACAGGAGCAAAACAAGAATATAATAATCTCCATAAGAATTGTGGTGATCTTTTGAAGATTCAGAAGAAAGACTTTTTCAAGACTGTTCTTAAGGCAACCCCAGATCTTTGAATTTATATGTCATTTATTAATTCAGTACCATTGCATACAATGAAAAAAAAAAAAAGGCAGCATATTTGAATTAGAAGGAAAAATAAACAAAATACAGAAGATATTTCTGTGTAGGTTGACATCCAGTTTTTTTGTGCCATGATTGTTTTGGCTCTCTTGAGAAGTAGAGTAGTAATTGAGAAGTAATTGCTATTATGCCTAGATCATTTTATGCCTCCTGACACTGCAGACTCTTCCTCTGATCAAGGGACTAACATCTAGTGTGAGGTCCTTTTCTTTCTTCTGCATTACCCATGACTTAATCAAATTTGGACTATGTTGAACACAACATAGTGCAGAATAATTCATAACATTTGCTATATTTGACAGCTATAAGGTTTATATTATTGGGTTTGTAATTTATTTACACATCTCACCTAGCTGATAGCAAGAATGGATTATTAATATGTTTACCAATGCTTCCTTCAGCTTACTTCTTTGTAATTACAATTCTAACACAATTATTACAAATAAATATGTCTCTAAACAAAACAGTGGTAATCATTACCCTATTAGTTTATTTTTCAGTTGAATCTTGAATTCAAAATTAATTTAGCTGAAATAGATAGTACTCATATATCCTCCTTCAGTTCAGTATGAATTAATGCAAAATGAGCAGCTGAGTTTACTTATGCTGCTCAACAATCCTTATAAAAAATTACTGGCATTTAAGGCCACCCTAGGTCAAAGATTTGACTGCCTGGTAGAAGTACATCAGAAGATTGGATGCTTTGTTAAAGAATACTTCTGTTTATGAAACAAAAATTCCATTGTGCTCGACAACCTTTTGCATGTAGAAAAAATCCTGAACATACAGTAGAAATTGTTCCAATAGCATGAGGAGTGATGCGATGTGCTTCAGAATTTCACTGGTACTGTGCCCACAGTACTTTATGTTCTATAAAATAGTTTTAGAGCTGAATCATCATTAAGACTGTGGAGCTGTACCTACACTACTAGCTTTTCTCACAGAGCTCTGGAGGAAAAAAAAGAAAAAGGGTGATTTCTTCATCATGTCTGTTTGTCTTTCTTGAAGATATATATCTGCTAGCAGGTGAAGGAGTAAAGCATTCTAGAATGTTCCTGAATTATAAATACTTTTTTATT
>VWYP01011370.1:3233-47201 GCA_013400435.1 Pycnonotus jocosus
TTTTTTGAATGAAAGGTGACAGCTCGGGGATTCAAAAGCATCTTTGAAACCCTCCCCGAGGGTACCCAAACCCTCTCCCAGCAGCAGATTCCTGCTCTCTGGGCAAGGCTGGGAGAGGGGACAGTCCCAGCCTGGCTGCTGACCGCTCCTGGTGGCCAGAGCTGCCCGGATTCAGTTCCCATTTTGCAGTTCCCAGTTTTTGGCCCTGCCGTGGGTGCCTGCACGGCCGAGGCCGAGCACAGCTCCCCGCAGGTGGGAGCATCCCCAGGGATGGATCCCGGGCAGGCTGATCCCAGCTCCTTCCCAAGGGAGCATCCCATGGGCCCGGATCCACCCCCGGAGCTGCTCCAGGCTGGAATACCACGGGAAAAGGGGGAGAATCCCACAGGGAAACCCCAGGGAACTGCTCTGGGTGGAGGGGTCGATATGGGGCAGCCCAGGGGAGGGGATCAGGGACTTTTCCATGCGGGAAGGTCCCGGCTCCAGGGCTGAGCCAGGCGGGAGCGGCCGCGCTGTGTCTGGGCGATCACGGCTCGTTAATTCGATGATGTGTGCGGGGATTTGTGTCCGAGCCTCGAGAGCTGAACCCCTGAGCCATCCTCACTCCTGTTGTGGTTTTTTTTTTCTCTCCTCCTTTCTCACCCTCTCCAGGGAAAAGCTTCACGCTGACCATCACCGTGTTCACCAACCCCACCCAAGTGGCCACCTACCACCGAGCCATCAAAGTGACCGTAGACGGACCCCGGGAGCCGCGGAGTGAGTGAAGGGTTGGATTTGGGGTGACTGTGGGCAGGGGCTGCGGGGGATGCAGGAGATGCAGAGGATGCAGGGGGTGCAGAGGATGCAGGAGATGCAGGCTCCGCGCTCCCCGTGGCTGAGCGGTGCAGGATGAGGAGCTCAGGGCAGGCTCTGGGCTGGCATCGCTGGCTGCTCGGATTTTTCCCGTGTCTCTCCCTCCTGCTCCACATCGCAGCACGGAGGGAAGGCTCGGAGCTCCCTGCCCTGCTCCCTAACCCACCTTGGAGGGAGAATTGCACAGCTCCGGGTGGGGATGTTGTGAAAACGCTTTGCAAAAGCACAAAAAACCCAGCCTGGCGCTGGTTATAAAATCAGAGATCTGTGCCCGGCTTCGGGAGCTGATTGCTCCCATTAAACTCCAAGCAGTGCAGGTTCCCCGGGCTCTGGGGCCGTGTCTGCTCTGTCACCCAGCTCCTTCCCCTCGGCTCCGCCGCGGTTTCGCTTTCGGGCTGTCAAAGGCTGGCGCTGGCAGCGCCCGCGGCCGGGGGCTGAGCCTGGAGAAACCAGAGAGACTCTGCGACCGCAGCCCCGTCTGTGTTGTGCTCTGGGGAGGCTCTCCCGAGGGCACGATGGTGCCTCGTGGTTGAGGGAGGCTCCGGGAGCTGCCCTGCCCCGCTCGCCTTTCGGCGTCGGGCTGCTCGGAGCTCCCCTCGCCGCTCCGGGGATTCTCTCCGCAGCTCTCGCCCGCGGGGTTTTCCTCTCTCCACGAGGATTCTTTGCCCTTTTGGACCTCCCCTGTGTGATGGGATTTTTATCCATCTCCGGTTTTTCGCTGCTGCTTCGCCTCCCTGCCCGCCCAGCGCCTCGGCGGGGCCATAAAGCCGAGTTTGTTCCCTTGGCGTGTGAGGCTGTCAGTGCCCGCATTGAGGGGAAGAGGTTTGATCCCTCCAAAAACGCCTCGCAAAACATTTTCTGTTGATGCTGTCGCCGGGCCATGGGTGCCCCTTGATGTCAGGCCAGGTGGGGGCCGTTCTCTCGGCCGGGGGGTTTCATTTCCAGCGGGCTTTGGTGGATTTCCCCCCTTTCCCTGATTTTATTTTGGATGGATTTAGGAGCTGGAATGCAGGAAAGCCAACGCTGCTGTTGTGGGGGTTTTTGGGGTTGTTTTTTTTGTTTTTAAAGCCTGGAACATCAGGCAGGTCCCTGGTGTGGGGCACCTGTGGGTCGTGGTGGGTGCTGGGGCTGGGCAGGGAATTTCCCAACTCTGCCAGGAGTGTCAGGAATAGAAACCAGCCCTCCTGCCTGCTGGCTCAGCCCCTTATCAGCCACATCAGATCGCCTTTCTAATAATAATAATCATCCTCCTCATCATCAGGAATACATAAATAATAATACAAGGTGAGATAGCTGCTGCTCCTGGAGCTGGGTTTGGCCAAACCCCGGTGAATCACACCCGTCCCTCCTGAATTTCAGCATTTCAGCACCCCCCAGCTCCCCAGCCTGAATTTCCATTTTCTGACCAGGCCAAAGCCGAGGATGGAGCAGCTTCTCCTGCCCCTGCTCTCCCTGGGACACAGCCCAGTATTTTTCTGGGGTTTTCTCTATTTTTTGGTGATGATTTCTGGGCCTCAAATTGTGCTGGAAGTGTTGTCTCCTTGAGGAGATCTGTGTGGTGTTCATTTGCTGCTTTTCCCTTGCCTCGTGTGGCCCCCAAGGGTTGATCTCTCCCCTGTCCCTGCACACCCCCAACCCATAAATTGCTGATAGAAAGAGTTTACACTCAAATTTTGGTTATTTTGGATTTTTTTTTTTCAAGGAATCATAGATTTGTTGGTCATGCTTTGGCTCCCAGTTTGACCTTGGGGCTTGAACTCATGGTTGATGAATTTCCAGTGGAAGAATTTTTTTTTTTTAAAATCCCATTTTTGCCACACTTTTGAATGAAGATGAGATTAAAAAAAAAAAAATTAAATAACACCTTTCTCCCCTTCCTGCTCTGCAGAATTCCTGGGTGTGGGAGCAGCAGCTGTAAAATGATCCTGGAAAGCTGAGGTGCTTTTCCTGGCTCACCTTGCCACTGGGTGGCTCCCGGGCACGACACCCTGGCACTGGGGTGGCATCTGGGGCTGGCACAGCCCTGCTGATCCCAACCTCGGGCCAAACACCCAGGCTGGGGCTGCCCTGCCTCGTTTGGCTTGGTGAGAGATGCCAACAAAAATTGCAATTTTTATTTAGATATATATACATATTATATACACTTTTGGACATGTGTATGTTAATATGCACGGGCATAAAAATATATGGAATTTTCCCCCATTTTTGGCTTCAAAAGATGGCCCACGGTGTGTGTTGTGAGGGATCAGCACTGGGCAAGGCTGGAGGCTGATGTGGGGCTGGTGGAGAGGACAAAACCCACCCTGAATGTGGGAAGAATTGGCCATTTGTCTTGGCACCCTGGGAAAGCCCTGGGCAGCGTCTTCTCAGCGGCAGCAGCATCCCTGCAGCCACGTCCTGGTGGGGTTTGGGGGCCGGAGCTGCGGCCGGGCTCCACCTCTGAGCATCCCATTCATCCTCCAGCCCTGGCCCATCGCTTCATCTCAGCCCTTGAGCGAGGCTTTTAACTCAGGCTGTGCCCAGATAAAACTTCTGAGGAGCCTGGGTGGGGATGGGTGGGAAATGCAGGGAAGGCAGAGCCCTGAAAGGGAGGAGGGAGCAGGGGGAGGCTCCTTTGGGACCCCCCAGGAGTGTGGGGTGACACCAGGGGTGCCTTTCCTCGAGCATCTCCTCCGAGCCATTCCTCAGTCTCCTCCCAGCTCCTTTTCCTTGTGCTCCAGCTCCTCTTCCTTGTGCTCCAGCTCCTTTTCCTTGTGCTCCAGCTCTTTTTCCTTGTGCTCCAGCTCTTTCTGGGTTAGATCTGGAATGGAGGGGAGAGAAAAAAAAAAGGACATTCTGTCAAGTTGGCACCTTAGCTCTAAACAAATAGCACAGCGGGTGCCAAGTGTTGACATACTCTGTACAAACAGGAAGTAATAAAATATTTGAACTTCCTGTGGAATTTCCTTCTTTCTCTCCCCCCTCCCTCCTTTCTGCAGCGCCGTGTTCAGCAGGAGCCCCGCTGCAGAGCCCTCCTGCATGCACGGCTGCTGCAAAATAATCCCCAGCAGGGCTGGGAGCTGCACAGGGGGGTTCAGTCTGTTCCTGGGGGGAAAGGGAGCATCCCCAGGGCCTCCCCTCACACCCTTCCCCTTTCCTTCATTCCCTTCCATTCCCTTCCCCAGGCTCTCACCTTCTCTGCTCTCACTTTTTCTTTCTCCCTCTCAGCTCCCTCTCCCAGCTCCAGCCCCTTTCTGCCCAGAATTCTTGTGCAAAGTCTTTTTCCCTCCCCCTTTTTTAGAAAAGGGGGAAAAATTCCTTTTCTCCCCTCTTGGACTTTGTTTTTTTGTTTGTCATTTGGTTTGTTTTTTTGTGGTTTTTTAAAATTATTATTATTATTATTATTATTATTTGTCACCATTCAGTCTTTAACCTCTCTCCCCACTTTCCAAACCCCTTTTTGGATTCAATCCCTTCTTTCTGACTTGCTGCTGTCCTTGCTGGGGAGGAAAGGGACAGCAGGAGGATTTGTCACCCGTGGGGTCCCTGTGTCCCCCTGGTCAGACCTGGCAGCACTGTGGCCCTGCTGCCTGTTGGCTTCTCCCGCCCTGATCATTTTTGGGCTGTGCATCACAGATTTGATGCCTTCAGTCATGTCCCTGCTTGGTGTGACCACAATGAGTGACAGAGACGTGACAGAAACGTGTCCCCAGCCTGGCTGGGATGGACAGGAGGGGGTTTGTGCTCATTTCACATCCCCTCTCCCACCCTGTCCCTGCAGTTTTTTCTGGTTGGGTTCATCCTGCACAGCCCCAGGTTCCCTCGGTGGTCACTTTTCCCTCCCCAAACAAGGCTCCTTGTCCCCAGCAGGCTGTGGCTGTCCCCAGCAGGCTGTGTCTGTCCCCAGGCTGTGGCTGTCCCCAGGCTGTGGCTGTCCCCTGTCACGTAGCCAGCGGGTGGGAAGGTTTCTCACCTCCCCCGTGCCGAGGCGTTTCCAGGAACCGCCGCTGCTCTTTTGGCTTTCAGACGTCTGAGAGGCTCAGCTGAGCGAGGGCTTCCCTCCCACCAGGGCTCCCAGCCCGGCCCGAGCTGGGAAACGACGAGTTTGGGGTGTGCAGAGATGAGTTTGGGGTGTGCAAAAATGAGTTTGGGGTGTGCAGAGATGAGGAGTTTGGGATGTGCAGAAATTGGAAATTTGGGATGCACAGAAATTTGGGGTGTACGGAGATGAGGAGTTGGGGATGGACAAAAAATGAGTTTGGGATGCACAAAAAATGAGTTTGGGGTGAGCAGAGATGAGGAGTTTGGGATGTGTAAAAATGGGGAGTTTGGGGTGTGCAGAAACGGGAATTTGGGATGCGCAGAAATTTGGGATGTGTGGAGATGAGGAGTTTGGGATGTGCAGAAATTGGAAATTTGGGATGCACAGAAATTTGGGGTGTACGGAGATGAGGAGTTGGGGATGGACAAAAAATGAGTTTGGGATGCACAAAAAATGAGTTTGGGGTGAGCAGAGATGAGGAGTTTGGGATGTGTAAAAATGGGGAGTTTGGGGTGTGCAGAAACGGGAATTTGGGATGCGCAGAAATTTGGGATGTGTGGAGATGAGGAGTTTGGGATGCACAAAAAATGAATTTGGGGTGTGCAGAGATGAGAAGGTTGGGATGTGCAGAAATGAGGAGTTTGGGGTGTGCAGAAAGGAGGAGTTTGAGGTGTGCAGAAAGGAGGAGTTTGGGGTGTGCAGAAATGGGAATTTTGAGATGTGCAGAACTGAGGAGTTTGGGGTGGGCAAAAAATGAGTTCAGGGTGTGCAAAGATGAGGAGTTTGGGGTGATCAGAGATTAATTTGGGGTGTGCAGAACTGAGGAGTTTGGGGTGTGCAGAAATGGGAATTTTGGGATGTGCACAAAGGAGGAGTTTAGGGTGTGCAGAACTGAGGCGTTTAGGGTGTGCAGAAAGGAGGAGTTTGGGGTGTGCAGAAAGGAGGAATTTGGGGTCTTTCACAGAATCACAGGGTTGGAAAGAACCTTAAAAACCACCCCATTCCAACCCACACCTTCCACTAGGAGGGATTTTTTTCCCCCTCTTTTATTCCCAGCTAGAGAGAAAAAGGAAACACGGGACTGTGCTAGAAAAATGGGTGACCCTGACTACCATCCCCATCTCTCGTGGCTGAGATTTATTCCCAGAAACAGCAAAATTGAAACCCTGTTTTTACTGAGGGAGGGGAAAAGAGGTGCAATATTGTACCTGGTCAGCAGCATCCTATTTCCCTGCCTTAAATGCCTCCAAAATGCAAAGTTCCCTGTTTAGGAAATTGCAGACTTGGTTATTTCTGTGCTGAGTTTTGGGTTCTTTAAAAGCAGTGATGGTTTCTGCTGAGATTTCTGACCTCTGGTCACTGCTTGGAACAAAGAGCATCTCTTAGGGCTCCCTTCTCTGTTTTGGGGGAAAAAAGAGGAAAATATGACACAGAAACTTTCCTGTTACCTTTGAGGAAGGTGAATTATCTCTGCAGAGTTGGGACCCCCCCCAGCTAAGCTGCCACCCTGCCTGGAGGAGGTTTTGTGGCCTGGACCCAAGCCCCGAGGGGATTTGTGTAAATCCAGGCTGTGCTTTCTCCTCCAAAGAGATAAAAACAGGTTTTCCCTTAGCTTTGTTATGATTTGAAGCAGCTCTGAGTGGAGCTGGGAGAGCTCTGCAGGGTTTGGGAAGGTTGGGATGGCAGCTCCAGGAAACTGGAGATGATTAAATAAAATTCTCCTAATCCTAATCTCCAGAGACACAAAGAAATTGGGATTTACTGAGTGTGGGATGGCCTGAAATAGCTGAGGATGAGGAAGATGGAGCAGGGTTATGGGATGGGAGCCAAGGAGGAGCAGGGCAGAATGATCCCCTGTTCCCACATTCCTGCAGGCAGGATCTCAAGGAAGAGATCCTGTGCTTTCTGCACATTTATCCTCAGAGATTTGGGAAGAGAATAAATTATCAGAGACTCTTGTGCCTCTCAGAAGCTGGAGTGGAGACCCAGGACAGGGGTGGGTTGTGCCAGTATTGTCCAATTCCAGATCTTTATCTTGGCCAAAAGGCTCCCTCGTGGGGCTGCGTAAAACTCGAGCTGGAGATGTTCTCTGTAATTAAAAGCAGACTCGGTGCTGAAGTGCTCCCGTGGGGTGATAGTTTTGGGTATTATTGAGGTCTTTTGTTTTATTCCCCTGCTTGTCCTTAGCTAGAAATAAATACGCAGACAGTTCCCAGATTGTCTGGGAATAAGGATTTAAAAAAAAAAAAAAGGAAATGGTAAAAAAAGGAAAAAAATAGGAGGGAAAAAAAAAAAAAGGCAAGAAAATCAATCCAAGATAATTTCAATAAATAAATGACCTCAGCACTTCCTGGACAGTGATTTGTCCATGTCAAATTGCTGTAATCTGTTCTAATTTGATACTCAGTACTTAAAACAAGCTGATTTCCCACTTCTGGAGGCCTGTCCTTGTCCCTGGTGAGGAAGAGGAGGAAATCCTGAGTGGCTCTTTATGGCTTCCCTATTGCCTGAGCTCTGGCAGGGCTGAGGATGTTTGAGGAAGGAATTCTGTGCCCATCCTGGAGTTTTGGCATCACTCCTGCTGCTGAGGGGCTGCTCTGGGCTTCCCTTGGGAGATCCTTGGATATCCTGGGGATATTCTTGGGATGGAGCAGCTCAGAGCAGTCGGGGTGATCCCAGCCGTGCTCTGGTTTTGTGGGATGGATCCTGTGCAGCAGCTCGTGGCTCTCTGCTTCTCCCTGCGCTGATCCAGCCCTGCCTGGAGGAGTGGAAAGGCTTTGGTTCAGTCAGGAGCCTTTGGGGGAGCCTTGGGGCTCCTCAAATCCTGCAGGAGCCTTTAGGGGAAGGCTCTGGGCTCCCAATCCTTTCAGGAGCCTTTGGGGGAGGCTCAGGGCTCCCAGTTCCTCCAGGAGCCTTTGGGGGAGGCTCTGGGCTCCCAATTCTTTGAGGAGCCTTTAGGGGAAGGCTCAGGGCTCCTCAATTCCTGTAGGAGCCTTTGGGGGAGGCTCAGGGCTCCCCAATTCCTGCAGGAGCCTGCTCCTGGGGCTGGATAAAAACCCCTCAGGGACAAAACCAGCCGTGCCTGGGCTCTGTGGTGGGGCTGTGCAAGACCCCCAGCCCCAGTGGGGACCTCAGTGGGACACAGAGATGTCCCAGAGGACAGAGAATTCCCTGGGGAGAGCAGAGCAGGGATGAAAGGTGCTCCAAGCACCGGGTCTGCGTCACCAGAGGCTTTGGTGCTGCAGCTCGAGGCTGTAACCCGGCCTCAAAGGGAACAGCAGAGCAGCTGAAATGGTCTGGGCTCCAGTAAATGCCCTCCTCTGGTTATTTCATTCCCCACATGCAGTAAATTCCACCTCTCCTTTCCAATCGCCTGCTGCGGAACAACTTCAAAATCATCTCCCTTGAAAAGGGCCAATATTTTCTAAGTGCAGCAATGTTGGGAGTCAGAGCAGGGAAATTATTTTTGCTTGCTTGTCCTACAAAGGAATCTTTGTTGGGCTTGGTTGCAACACCTCCTGCTTTTGAAAGCTTTGGGAAAACCCCAGGGCACGGATTTTGCTGGGGTGGAAGAGGCAAACCTGGCCCTGGGGTGGCTTTGGAAATAACTCAGAACGGAGAAATGGGCATTGATCCTGTATTTGGGAGAGGTTAAACTGACCAAAAGGGTTTTCTGCTGGGAGCTGGTGGTCATTTTGGGATGTTTGGGGGATAAAGTTGCGCTGGAGGTTTTTTCCAGGAGGATGTTGGTGGTGCTCTGTGTCAGGTTGTGCTGTTCAAAGACATAGCAAAAAAGGAAATTCAAATACAATTCAAACATACAACAAAAGAAATTCCTGCTGGATCCAGCAGCACAATCCAAAGGGAGCTGTGCAGGAGGATGAGTGAGCTGGGCTGGGATTCAGGTGGCACCAAAAAGGAATTTTTGTGACATTTTCAGCAAGGCCATTGGTGACCTTCAAAGGAGCAGCATTTTGCCTCGTGCCTCAGTTTACCTGTCTGTAAATGCTGAGGGGCAGCAGGGGCTGTGGAGGAGGCTGGCAGGGAGGATTTGAGTTATTAAGGCAGCCCAGCTCCCTCAGGCAGGATTCAGGAGCTCAGGAGGACACGGACTGGAAAGGAGAGAGGGGGGAAAAAAAATAGCCAATGCTAAAAGGCAAGTTTCGTTTCAGGGAAGACAACAGCTACAGGACCAAAACTGTCAACCAAAACCAAGATCACATCAGATGTCAGGCAGGACACATCTTGTTTCTCCCTCCCGAAAGGGCTTATCAGTGCAACCAATCATTTTAATGATGTGGCGGAGGGAGGAAGAGGATTTGACTCAGAGTGAAATGAAATTCAGCTCCTAAGACCCTTCTCTTCCGCCGGCAGAGCGCAGGCACCTGTCCTGCAGCCAGGCACAGATAAATCACCTCCTGCAGCGGAAGGGGCTCAGACATGAGTTTGCATTATTCTCTCTTACTCTTTCCAGCGTCTCTGCAGTGCTGTGACGGGAGCAGGGCAGAGGGGGGAGGAAGAGGAGGAGCAGAGCGAGCAGGGAGCGCCCCTGGTGCCCTGCCCAGGCTCTGGGGATGGGGGCAGTGGGATGGGAGCTCTGTGCTGGGAGGTTCCCTGTTCCAAATCAGATGTGGGAGCAGGGAACCCCTTTCCCTGTGGTCAGCTCTGCTCACTTGGCTTTGGGGAGCAGCGTTTGCAGGGAGGATGAGGATGATGAGGATGAGGATGAGGGTGCTGTGCAGGTGCCATCACTCTGCTCCTCCTTCCAGTGCAAAGCTGGGCAGGAGCTGTGATTATCCAGCAGGATGACACCAGCCAAGCTCTGGAGATGGAGTCCTGGGATGGAAAGGATCAGTATCCAAATGCCAGAGCTCAGCTCCAGCTCTGTCAAAGGGGAAAAGCAGCACTCAGCATCCTCAAACCTTGGGAAAGTTCAGGTCTGTTCCCAACAGCACAGGCTGGGCTGACAAAGTGCTGCTCCCTCCCCACAGCACCAGGGACATCTCAGCTCCATCAGCTGAACCTCGGCACATTCCTTGCACAGGGATGAGCCCAGCAGCTGGGCACAGTGTCCTTAACCAGTGTCACCCCAAGGAATTTGATGTGCTTGCCCTAATGGAACAGGTTGTGAACTGGGAGGAACCAGCTCTACTGGTAGGTCCCAGTGCAGGTTGTTAGATAGCAGCAGGAGCTCGCTGGGACTGGCATCTCTCCACGGATCTATGGAATCTGAAAATCTGATCTCAGCCGGGGCTGAGGCAACACCAGCTGGATGTCCTTGAGATCTGTCTGCTTCCTCCCAGCACCCAGCCCAGGAATCTTGGAATCAGGGAGTTTTGTCTGATTCCGTGAGAACCAGATCACAGCCCATGAGTGAATTTTGCCTTCCTGGAATGGGGAGTGACTGCAGAGAGGCCGTCAGGGCTGGTGGTTTTTGCACCCTGTTCTGAAAGCTGCCCGATTTCCCGCAGATGTGCACCCACCTGCTGCGCTGTGACACCCGGCCTGCAGCTTTCACATCTGTAAATCACAACTTTTAACCCCCACCCTGGTCACCCTGCAGTCTCAGGGGCAGATTTTCAGAGTTCTTACGGATGGAAAAAGGCAGGAAAGCACTGCTGGGGGTTTTCAGCAAGGCACGAGTGGGCTGAGTGCTTAAACCTGATGAATTTTACCCACTGCTGAGAACACCCTCAGCTTTCCCTGTGTTCTGAAGGGCTTCAAATATTTTTGCAAATCCAGAAAGGCTCTTGAAACCCTGGGAATAGGGATTCTGTGTCCTTCAGGCATTTGAGCTGCAGTAGCGTGGAAATTTGGGCGTGATGTTCCCTTTGATTTGGGAACAGGCCACAGCTCTCGTGTCCCCAGAGCTTTTGGAAGCACTGCTCTGGATTTCTGTTTAAATTAATGCCCTGCTTTGTTTTCCTTCCAGAGGGCTCAGTTTTGGGGTCTCCCAGCACAATCAAAGGCAGGGTTTATCAGAGACTTGCCAGGGTGGGCACAGGGTGGGCAGGGAGAGAGGCAGAGGCGAGGTCTGAGCACAAACCCAGGAGTGAGAGGAGATCAGGGGCTCCCAAAGCCTCCTAATCAATCCCAGCCTGCCTAGAACGAACATCTCTCCCATGCTGGAGCTTCAGACACTAAAAATCCTACTGTAAATGCAACATATCTCTGTGCTTCCTGCCAGCTGGCCCGGAGCCAGCCTATTTCCTTCAAAAAGAGGGATATTTATTTTCATCCTTTTAGAGGCAGCCAATTCATCTCGGACCACCACCAGCTCAAAAAGCTTTATAAATTAGCAGCTTTTTTTTTTTCTTTTCTTTTTCTTCTTCTTCTTTTTTCTTTTTCTCTCCTTCCTAATTCTCTCCCCCCACCCCTTTAAATATTATTTTCCTTCGGTTGCTGGTGTGAAGGCTGTGTCAGGGCATGCGGGCCGGGGCTCATTGCGCCACACTCCCCTTTCTCCCCGAGCTGCAGAAAGACAGTAGCAGCAGTGTCTCACGAAAGCCAGAGGAAACCAAAGCAAAGCCCGGCCGTGACTGATTCTCCTTCCAAATGGCGTAAGCAGGCCAACTTCAAACATGTGAATAATGAGTTATCTGTGCCTGACTTTGTTCGGCGGCACAAGGGACGGTGCCTCCCGACGTTTCCCTCCTGTGAACTCCTGGGCTGGGGTTGGAGCTCACCGGGGCTCGCAGGGCACCTCCGTCATCCTGCGTCACCTCTGAGTCCCTTCCAGCTCCCAGCCCTGCACTGTCCTCCCCTCCCTCCTTCCCTGGAAGTGCTGCTCCGAACTTTTCTCGGCTGGGAATTTCCCGTGGTGGGTGTAGAGGTGGAGCTGGGATCCCAGGAAGAACCTGAGCCGTGTTCTTGCCTTGTGTTAGAGGTGTGCAAGGATGAAACCAGCCCAGCATCTGCTGCAAGGGACAGGCCTGCTGTTCCCATAACACAGGAGTTTCACATGTGGCTTCTTTCTGGAGCACATGCTGGGACTTGATAGTCTAGCCGAGACTCAGACTGGGAAAAAAATTGCAGCCTCTGCAGAGGACTGGCGTGTCTCTCTGAAGTACCTATTCCGAGGGCCACAGGAGGGATTTGAAAGGTGTTTTGCACATTGAGACAGAGTTTTATCCACTGCTGATTGCTTTCTTGTGGTCCCTTCTCACGGACGTGTAGAGACTGAGCCATGGCTTTATGGGCAGGGACTGCTCCTGATGAGCTTGGCTCAGCCCTGGAGTGAGGCTGGGAATATTTGGTGGGAGGATGGTGGAATGCCAGGGGGGTGCCTGGATGCTTTGAAGGAGGCTGAGTGTGGCTCAAGCTGCTATGCCACCCTCTCCTGGCTCCTGTCTCCTGCTGTGTGGAGCTGAGGCAATGATCTGCAGTGTGTGTGAGTGTGTGTGTGTGTGTGTGTGTGTGCTCAGGAACGTCCCTCGGCGTTTCCTCCGCTCCAGCTTGCCGCCAGCATTCCGCAGCCAGGCTCCCGGGGAGGGCCAGGCCACTTCCCAACATCTGCTCTCCCCAGCAGCACAGGGCTGAGCCGGGGCTGGGGCTGAGTGTGACACCCAGCTCGGAGCCCAGCAGGGCTATGCAGCTCCTCGGCTCTCAGCTAACCCCATCCGCAGAGAAATCAGGGAACTCGGGGCTCCCACTCACCCCAAAGAGTGGTTTTTTGTATGAAATCTCTCAGCTCTGAGATTTTAGTGTCACTAAAGCCATGAAGTTCCTGGAGCTCCCTTTCTACCTTTATATCAACTTTATATTCTGCATCTCAGTAATCTGAGGAAATCAGCTGATTTTGAAACTCCCCCTGCACAGCCTGGAAACCTCATCTTGGTCCCAGCTTAGGAAGCCACATCAGGTTGCACACTCCTAGGAGGAAGAGCAGGCTCTGTTTGGTCTTTGCAATATTTTAATGCAGAAAGCATGTCTTTAAATCTTAGCTCTGAGGGCCTGAGCTCGTGTGGCACACACTGTTTCGCTGTCTGCATTCCAAGGAAACACCCAAAACTTCCAGTATGCTTCTTATTACCGGCCTAAAGTGTCAAATTCACGTCGTCCCTTCCAGCTGGGAAGCGTTCAATGGGATGGTTTGTTTGATACACTGATACAGATCCTGTTGTTACATCAGGATCGCAGGTGATCTGTCAATGTTTACATCATGTCATGTTCAATGCTGGAGTTAACTGATCCCGAAACACGATCCAGTGTTAAAACCCTGGTGCTGCTGGTGAGGAGTGCCCAAGGTCAGGAGCTGCCACCATTTGATCGTGCTGAGTTCTGCTGTTTCCATCAATATTGACCTGCAAGCCCAGCTGGAAACGCAGCACAGAACCTCCAACCCCAACAGCGCCTTTTGTGCCCCAAAATTCACAGGTTTGGGGTGATTAAGGTTTCTCAGCCAGATTTCTTGGGATGAGGGCTGGGGCTGTTTGAAGTTGGGTGAAAATCCACCCACTGGCTTCGGGAGGCTTTGAGTCAGTTCTTGGGTGAAGGTAGAAACCACCTTCCTGTTCTCTAAGGTATGAGCTATTGTTCACTGGTTTCCTCTCCGTGACAGCTGTGGGCAGATGGGGAAGGGCTTTTAATGAAGCCAACCGCTGCAGAAATTAAAAAGCTCAGGTTGTTCTGATGAAAGAAACCCATTAACAGCGATTCTCTCTTGCGTGACAAAGTCTGACGTCCCCAGCCCTAAGTGACAAGCGGCAGGAAGTCCTGGGGAGACAGCCTGAGCTAAAGAGGGCTGGCAGGCCGAGCTGGGGGGGTTTAACTCATTCTGTGCCTTGTTTCACAGCGTTTGGGGCTGTGGGGACAGACTGGAGAGGGTCTGGGAGAGCTGGGAACAGCCCTGATCCCACCACCCCTGTGTTTGCTTAGACTCACATTTGCATCCAGTTTTCTACTTTCATTTCAATGTGATATTTTCAGGGGTTTGGGGGTTTTTTTGCTGGTGATTTTGGGGTCTCCCCACAAACCAGCCCTTTCTGGAGGGTGTTTGCTCCAGGCTGGCAAAGCCCACTGTTCAGACAGTGTGGGCACCAGAGCAACCAGAGTGCAGCATGACACAGCCACATGAAGCCCTTGGTGGGGCTGCACGGCTGAATAATCTTTAAAAACATTATCAGCACAGAGATCACTTGATATATTTTTTCAGGATTTCCCCCGTCACATGCCAGATACCACCACAGGATAGGGTTTGTGCTGAGATAAAGGAAGGGAATTTCATTTTCATTAGATTTCTGGGGAGCTTGGTCTTTGAAGTCCTTTTGGCTTTCCTGCGAAGCTCTACCCAAAAAAACCTGGGTAAAGGTGAAATATAACCCTATTCTTCTTCTTTTGTGCTTAAATGTATGGTAAAATGTGGGCTAAAACAAGACACCATGTGACAGATGCTGCTCACAGAGCTCCAAAGGCCCTGGATAATGCAGAGGTGCCTGAGGTCTGGGGACACACAGAGATGAGAAGAGATCGTTTATGGTCTTGCTTTGAGGTTTCCTTGCTTTACTTCACACAGCAGGGAAAATACATTCTCAAAATACCGCTGGGTTTTTGCTTTCTGCTGGGCTCATCCACCCCAAGTTTTGCTCTCTGGTGCCAGGCTCTCCCATCCCTGGAAGTGTGGGGATTATAGAGCTTGGAGGGGATGGTGGGGCTCACCTGGATGTGGAGAGAGCAGAGAGGGGTCAAAGCTCCTCAGAATATGTGGCTGGGAGGGGTTTGCTGGTGGTGTGAGTTCCCTCTGGAGCTGAGGTGCTTTCCTTCCATCCCAGCCATGCAGCGTCTCCACAGACAGCCTGGCAAGGACACCCTGAGTCAAGCAAGTGGGAAATCAGGAGATAGCAGACGTTGGATTTGAAGAGGGGGAAGTGTGGGGACTTTCTGTGACTTTGCTATAAACTGACAGCGCGCTCCAGAGTGGTGCAGATGTGAGGGGGAAGGGCAGGGGGGTGCGGGCGAGAGGTGCCTGCGTTTATCGCCTTTTAAACGCGCCACTTCGCTTTCCTTTTCTTCTTTAAGAGCCACCAAGAGCTGAGCTTGGCTCGCTGGATGTCGGGCTGTAGGATCTGATAAAGCCCGGCTCTCTGAAGTGCTGCAGGAGGGTTTCTCTCTCCAGGCGTGCCTGCACATCTCCAGTGCCCCTGAGCGCTGGGGTTGTGCCGGTTTCCGGCGGTGCCACCTGGGCACGGTCCCTTCGTGGCAGGTGCAGGAGCTGGGGGTGTTGCGGGGCAGGGGAAGAGCAAGGAGAAGCCAAAGTCTGAACCCCTCACTGATGAAAAGCTGAGGCTCCCCTGGAGCCCCTCCAGCTTTGTGCGGGTGTAACTGAGACTGGAACCCGGCCCAGAGAGAGCGAAGCCGTTTTGGCGATGATTAATACAGTAAAATGTGAAAGTTATGTATCAAGTGCATTTCACGAGCCTCTCGCCTCGGGACAATTAGCATAAATTTAATAATTATTGCCCTGCGCCAGCAGCTGCTACCTAAGGAGCTGGGAGTGCTTTATGAAGGCTCATTAGCTGCTGCCCTGCCTGGGGGAGGTGGGTGATTAGTCTGCTCGTTTGATGGGGAGGAAAGAGGAACAGAGAGAAGCAAAGTGAGGTGGCCACGATGTGCTGATCCCATCCCTCCTGCACCTCCTCCAGCCCCGCTTGGCTCTGACCGAGCTGGGTGGGCACAGCTGGGAGAGGGCTGGAGTAAGACGAGAGTTTGTTCTTTAAGCAATGTGGAAAATACTTAAAATTCAATGTTTGCTGGTTCCCCAGTCCCCAGTTTGCCAGGACATGGTTTCTTCTGCCTTGCACGTGTTTCCCCTCTGTGTTCAGAGTCAGTGAGGGCTGCTGGGGGCTGGTCAGTCAGGCTGGGGCATCCTGATCCAGCTCCTTGACTGGAGATTTTCTGGACGATGTGGAGCCTCTCCTGTGGGTCATCTGTGTCCATCTGCCCCGGGAGCTGCTCTCTGCTGGGGCTGGCATGATCCCATTGCCCCATGTGAGTAACAGCAAACCACAGACACAGAGGCAGCGCTGGCTCCCTGTGTAACCAGGGTGCTGCAGCCTAAGGGGAGCTGATCAGATACCAGACTCTTTTATCATGTTCCAGGGCACAGACAAAAGCTGGAAGACCAACCCAAACCCTTCACCGACCGCTACGGAGAGCTGGAAAGGCTGCGCCAGTCCATGAGAGTCACCCCGACAACACCCAACCCCCGCGGATCCCTCAGCACCCCGAGCCACTTCGGCTCCCAGGCTCAAACTCCAATCCAAGGTAACCCCATGAGTGTCCCAGTGTCATCCCAAACCCTCATGTTCCATGGCTGAGTGGGAACAAGCTTCCCTCTGGACAGGATTTTAGGGCTGGAGTGCAGCTCCCCTCTGGTTAAGGAGCCAGAGAGGGGTTTGTGTGGATTTCTTGACCTCAGAAGCCTTTTTGCACCCATTAAGTCGCTTTTTGCACCCATGAAGTCACTTTTTGCACCCATGAAGTCGCTTTTTGCACCATTAGTCCTGGGTTTGGAGGAACAAGCGAGCTACAGGAGCACGAGGGAGGTGAGAGCAGCACCCTTTGAACCCAGCAGCTCCTCTGACATGAAGGCAGCCGCGCCATGGTTATGCATCAGCCAGGGAGGGTGTTCCGTGCTTTACATGCTAATCCCAACGGTTCCTTATCATTGTGTGGGTGCCAAATGTGGTGATCCCTCACCCAGCTCTGGCATAATTCCCCACACGGATGCACACCTGCATGGGCACACACACACACACGGAGCCTTTGCTCTGCCCAGATCTGCCAGCGGCAAAGAGCGCCCCAGTCCCTGGGCGTTCCCCAGGAATCCGCAGCTCGCTGCCAGCACAGGGGCAGGAATTGCCACTGGAGTTACCTGGCAGAGATCAGGCTGCTAATCCCGGGATTTCAGTCCCAAACTAGGCAAGGGATTAAAATATCTTGGCTGTTGTGCTGCTCCTGTCTTTCTGCACAGGCAGATGTCACCAGGATGAATTAAGAGGTCGTTCTGCTGTTCTTTTCTGTGCTGCTTTTCCATGCATTTTTAGTCTCCCTGGTTCTTTTCCTTCAGAAATCAGCAAAGATACTAACAGGGCTTCAGGGAATGGCATTTAAGCTGTCTGTATTTGGAATTTTGATGAGAAGTGGCCCTTCTGGGAAAGTTTCATAGAAAAAGCTCCCAAAACCCTTGTGCTGTGTTTTCAGAAGGGATATGGTTGTTTGAAAGCCTCAGTGTCATTGGCAAAGAGGGGGTTTTGGGTGTAAAGACATGTTTGAAAATGTTCACCCGAACTGTAAAAGCTGCGCTGCTCCTCCCAACCCAAAATTACAGAGAAAATTTAATTTATTTCTCATTGAAATGCAAATCTCCACACTTGGAATTTTCATTGACATTAGCAGGGTTTATGAGAAGAACACGGGCATTTTGTATACGATTATCATTTGGGTTTTTTTGAAAAAGCAAGCGAGAGAGAGAGAGAGAAAGAGTTTTCTAGGCTTGTCCCGTTGGCCGCATCATAAAGAAAGAGATTCTTGAGGGAAGAAAAAAAGATTTGTATTTTAAATTAGCACAGCCCCCTGCAGTGCCAGAAACCCAAAGAGCGTCGTTTGGAGCGAAGAATCAGGTGATGACACAAATTCAACGAGAAAAAAAATGGAGTTGGCCACAAGCTACCGCCCCTGCCAAATTCCCAAATGTCAAGTGACAGCAGGAGTGGAGACACACAAAATTAGCCTCTGAAATCATTCCTGCGGAGTGAATCCGAAGTCCCAGGAATGCTGCAAAAGGCGGTTTGTGCACGCTCTGCTCTTGGCTCCCTTGTTCCCGAGTCGGAGGAACCGTCTTAAAATGACTCTGGGTTCCTCCCAGTGTAACTCGGAGCAGGACCAGCTCAGTAATTTTCATCTCAGCCCTGTCCTTTTGACATGGCTCTGGCTATGCCCAATCATAACCATCATTTTAAAAACCCCTCTTTCTCTCGCGCACACACACACACGGCTTATTCACAAAGATCATAATTTTTACCCGAGCAAGTGGAGGCCGGCCCGTGCCAAGAACAACACGGGAGTTAACAGGCCTGTAATTCTCACGACTTGGCACGTTCTTGGGTAACACACAGGAGAAGTGGGAAGCAGAACGAGATACCAGCAGGGAGGGGCGATGGGGCAGGCTGCGGTTCATCCGGCCCCCGCTATCTTTTATGGGGTGCTTCCCAAGGTTAATGCTTTTAGCATCCCCGTGCAGGGATTAAGAGGGGGACCAGGGAGGTTTTTCCCTCCACCAGTGCCCGGCTCCCTCTGCTTGTGTGCTGGGGGTGCTCGGCCTCCCTGTTCTGCTGACCAAGCAGTTTGCACAAACTTCCTAATCTGCTCCTGGCAAAAGGAGGGTGAGAGCTGCTCAGGAACAGCCTTGGCCACTGTGGGGAGACCCCAACACCTCAAATCCCTGAATGTGGCACGTGGTGTTGGGGTTTTTAGGCAGGCAGGAGACAGTGTTTATCTTTGGGGGAATTTGGGAGAATGTGTTTGCGCTGGCCCAGCCCAATCTCTCCTCCTGAGGAGGGAAAGCCATGGTGGAGATCACAGCAAGGACGCCACCGGGAGGGGGAGAAGGATCTGGCCCTCAGCCACTCGCAGAGGCTTTCAGTAAAGCAGCCCCTGGAGGTTATAAATAGCCCCCACGTAAAATGATCGTCCTGAGGTTAAATGGTCTCAAACCAAAACCCTCCTGGTCAGAGAAAGCCGATGGTTTCTGAAGGACATGCCAGGAAATACGGGAGGAGAGAGCGCAGCTCTGAGGCTGAGCAGCTCGGATCCTGCTCTCTCCAGTGTCAGGGTATTCCAGTGGCTCTGGCTCTTCCCATGCCTGTCCCCAAATGGGATGGACACTGGCAACCCTGCACACACCAGATCTCATTCCCATTTGTGCTGCTCTGGGGGTAAATAGGATAACTCTGGGTTCACCCCAGTAGCTGGGATGAGAATCTGATCCAGTGCTGGGCAGGTCAGACAGGCAGACCCCCATTACCATCCAGCTCTTCTTCCCTGGCTTCCACCGAGCAGACTCTGCTGAGGATTTGGCCCAATGCTTCTCCAGAGAGGTCTGGAAAATCTGAGTGTTTGCAATCCCAGCTCTGCCATCCCCGCAGCGAGACACCAAGCTGTCATTAGGATGGCTCGAAATGGTTCCTTATTACGGGGCACGTGAAGCCAGAGCCTTGCGTGCCTGCTTCAGCTGAGTTTTGCCTTTTAGCTTAAAAAAGTCATGTAGCTCTCAGAAGCGAAGCAAGATGTTAAAGGGACTCCTGCTGCCTGCCTTCAGCTGCTTCTCGGGGCCCCCTGGCTCAGGGAGGATGGGCTGGTGACAGGCACATGTCCTCCCCAGGAGCAGCCCCCAGTTCTCTGTGTCCTCCCTTGCCCGTGATTTTCGGCAGTGGCTCAGGCTGAACCATTTTGTTCCCAGCACAGCAGAGCGGGACCGCCCACGCTCGGGTTCTGTGGTGGAAACATCTTCAACCACTCAAAAGCAATTGTGTGTCTTGTCCAGCAGCATGGAGGGGCCTTGTGCTCACCAGGACAATTTAGGGATTTTAGATTGGATCTCCTCAGTACCAGAGTGAGCTGTTTTGATTGATGCACTTCACATTCCCCTGCACACTCTTCTTTTGGCTCCACAGAAGCCAAACTCCCTGGATTTCACAGGGAGGACAGCAAATGTCAGACCCTTTTGGAAGCCTCTCCCAGCCCTAGCGCCTGCTGAATGGTTTTTGGGAGGCTCTGCGTTCACTGGTGAAGAGCTTCAGATCTCCTGATCTGGAATTTGCTCAGCTTCATTCCCAATCCATTACTTCGGGGGCCAGCACAACATTTTTATCATCAGCAGAATGCTTCATCATATGCCTCTAAAGTAAAGTCTTTCTCTCTCTTTTTCTTTTTAAATATACATTTTTAAAGTATTACATTACTTTTAAGAAGCCTCTTGGCATAGGCAGCAAGTGCCCCTATTGTTTCCGAAATGCAACGTGGCTGCTCTGAGGTTAAGTCCTGAATTATGGGCCCAGCAAATACACTGAATTGCTGCTTCCTAATCCCTGTCCAGATTGACTTATGGTTTCTTTAAAATATCCGTTTCTTAATGGATAAAAACATTCTACCACGGGCAGAGACTAAATTGTTTCCAAAGGAAGCTAGGCAAGCATTAGTGGGAAGAAAACATATTGTGGGATTCAGCTTCAGCCTCAAAGGAAGGAACACGCTCGAGGTTTCCTGCCTGCTTTCAGCCTTCTGTGTCTATCTTTAAACTGCTTTTCTGCCCCTCTCCTTTACATTTGTGATGTCCCTCCAGTGAATTTGGCATGGAAAAGTCACAGATGAACCACAGAGCAGGATAGATTCCAGGGTACTGCCAGCACTGCGTTTGTGCCGTGGTCATGTGGCCGTCCCCCAGGCACAGCTCAGGGGGCTGCACCCCTACAGAACAGCGGGGAATCACCTCGGGGGTGCCATCCTGCCTTTAACACGGGATTTTCCAGGGCAGTGCCAGGCTCAGAGCGTGTGGGGAGCCCTCAGCTCGCTGCCTTGCCGGGCTCCTGGAGCCCCCCGTGCCCTCACCCCTCCGCTGTGGGATTCCCATGGCAGACACGGCCTGGCCCAAACCTGCTCGGCAGGCAAGGTGGTCTAGCTGCAGGCTGGGTTGTAAATCCAGCAGCTTCCTTTTATGTAGTCAGGGCTTGTTAATTTGTTTTAATACCCTTTGAATAGAGGTAAAGAGCAAAGCGCAGGCAGGGCGGAGGGGAGTGCCTGCGATGCCCGCTCAGCCCACCCACCCGCTCCAATTAGCACCGTTATTCATTAGCTGGGCGGGATGGAGCTGCGGGGATTGCGGGATGTGGCGGGCAGGGGGATGCGGGCAGAGGGCTCCGGGATGAGCGAGGCTGTGCCGGAAGCTGGGAGAGCCGGACTTGTTTAGTCTAGAGAAGGGCAGGCGGGAGAGGAGCTGATTGCTCTGTGTAAATACATCCAGGGGGTAAACACGGCGAGGCAGAGGAGCTGATGTAAGCTCTGGGGGACACTGCAGGCACAGCACATGGGGCCGGACTGGTTCTGCATAAATCCACACTGGAGTTAGGAGTGGGGTTCTCCTCAGAAGGATGGGTGCAGAGAATTGGAGCATCCCAATGGACCTGGGAGGGTTTGCAGAGCGGGTTGAGAGGCTGTGCGTGATTCACTGAGCTGGGAACACCCGGGAATTTCCCTGCTCTGCTGCTGCCCAGCATATTTGGGGTGGGAGAGGACCCAGGAGCTGGGGTTGTGCTGCTCAGTGGGGTGGATTTGGAGCCGCGTGTGTGTGTGCACGGCAGCACAGGGTGTTCGGGGAGAATCACAAAAGGAGCAGCAAACGTGCTTGGCAGTGTTGAGGTGGTGCCTGGCGATGCTGTGATAAAGACCTGTGTGTGTGTTGTTGTGTTTTGGTTTGGGGTTTGCGTTTTTTTTTCAGGCTCTGCAGAGGAAGTCCGTGCACCCAGTTTGTGAGCTGGTTCTATCAGATACAGAGCACTGCTCCATGGGCGTGTAACAACGGATGCTGTTCACACCCTCCTTTTTTTTTTTTTTTTTCAACACCTCTCCTCCTCCCCCAAAATATATTTTGCTCTATTTTACGTGGGCTGGGAGGAAGGGGCCGTTTTCTTTTTTAGTTGGCTCTGACTTGGAAACAAATGAACTTGTTAACATACGTGACAGAGGCGTGAGAGCGTGCCTGCATGCGTGGGTGGGGAGGAGAGCGGCGCCTTCTCTAGAGATGAGCTGGGGTTTTATAGATCTGATGCATCTCCTGCACCTTCCCATGGAGATTCTCTCCTTCCCTTGGATACCTGCCTCTCCATGCTCCCACATGGAGTTACTGTGGTGAGGAGAAGGAAGCAGAGAGGGACAAAGATCAGAAAAATGCTCAAAGATGGCTTGGAGGTCCAAGCGTGAAATGAGCAGAGGAAAAACGGCCAAAGGTATATCCAGAGCAGGAATGTCTGTCCCCACTCGTCACACACATGCTGGTGTGTGCTATACAGAAGCATAAAGTATCATTAGTGTTTACATTGTCGTCAATCATTGTGGAGTAGCACAGGAAAGGAGGGCTTTTTCCCCTGGGGTAGATTTTTCATGACAATTTTGCAAGGCACACATATGCATAGAATTAGAACAGTGATCTGTGGCCAGGCTGAAGATATTTTATATTCTATACACTTGGAGAGCGCCACGCTATCAAGTTCCCTTTAAATCCCCTTTGTTCTCTGTGTGTCTCACACACTGTGAGTTTTGTTGGGTAACGTCCACACAAGCTTAGGTTTATTGACTGGTTTCATCAGCCACCGCGTGCTCCCCACATCTCTAAGGTGGGGACCAGGCGGTATCTGGGGTGCTGAGGAGCTGCTCAGGTTCCACACGTCGCTGCCTGGCCCCAGACAATCTGATAATGATGGTCCTGCTGTGCATCAGGCCCTGGTGCTGTGCTCTGCCACGTGCCCGGGGTGAGGTGGTTTTCTGGATACCATTGCAGCACTGAAGAGGTTCTGACGTTGCTTCTGCTGCCCTTTCCTCCCTCCAGGCAGAGTAGATGTGTTCCTGGGTTAGGAAGTAGTGGCAGCACTCACTGCTCCTCTGGGATGGATGCACATCAATCCCTAAAACCATCTGCAGGGTCCATTGCCTCATCTCCTCCAAGGCCTCCAGGGACCTCAGAGCAGATCCACCAGCCCTGACCCTGACAGGGTGCAGGGACCAGTTCCACTCCATCCAAGGCAGCTCCCAAACCCAACGTGGTCTGAAGGGAGGTGGCTGAACACACCCAGAGAAACCTCTGTGGTTGGCAGCCTCACGAACCAGCCCTTCCCACCTCACGGCCAGCCCTTGCCACTGTGACCCAGCCGAGGTTTGGCTCCCATCAGGGGCATCTCTTTGCATTTATCTCCTGGCCACCCACCCCAGGAAAGACCTGTATTGTCTCTGGGGCAGAGAGCTGCTGTGTCACTGCAGCGCTGTTGTTTTATCTGGAAAGGGGCTGAGCAGCTTTCAAAGCATATTTCTATCTGGGCCCACGTGTTGGGGGGGACTTGGGGGTCCTCAAAAGGTGCAAATTGCAGCTGCACAATTAAATCATGGGGTGTGTCCTGGCCTCCTCGATCCCTGGGGCAGCTCAGCCCTAAGGAGGAGACAGTGGCATTACTAATCAGGGCTTTGACCTTTACATGGCTTTTATTTAATACACATTCCACACTTCCCCAAACTCCCATCCAAAACATTGACATTTCCGCTGATAGATTGGGTCAGATTTTGGAGTAGTGGGGGGACTCAATTCACTCTTACAATGGTTAAATTCTTACAGCTAAATGGGCTTATTCAGTTAGTGCAGCAGCTGGTGTGATTTCGAGAAGAAAATAAACATTTCCTTCAAATATTTTGATTGGCAACTGGACAACTGAAGTACTCAAGCTCGGATTGCCTGGGTCCAAAAAAGAAAATGGGGGCTGGACGGCGAGTAAGCAAGGGAAAACCGTAGTAAATCCTGGGAGGCAGCACTACGGAGCAGATGTGTGTGCGATGTGCAGGGGAAAGGGACAGCAAGATGGGGTTTTTAAAGCCCATTTTCAGCCGTGATTCCAAAGGGAATGTGGGGGTCTGAGGGTGCAGCTTCACCCATTCCTTGTTCCCTGGCTTTGCTCAGCAGCTGCTGGCTCCAGGTTGCTGTTTGATCCTGGCTGTTACAGAGGGTCCTTGCTGCTGAGTTAGGTGGTTATGGAGGGCGTTAATGGCCATGTTTTATTTGGATCTCGCTGGGGTTGTTTCAGTGATTTCCTCGGATGCAGGGCTGGGGCTGTGTGGCTCCAATCTGAGGCAGCCAGGATGGAGGAGCAGCCCTGAAGTGAAGGAGAGATGGGATGGAGAGGAAACCTTGAGGCGAGAACCAAGACGGAAGAGGCAGTTGTGAGGTGACAATGCTGAGGTGGAGGGACAGTTGTGAGGTGACAATGCTGAGGTGGAGGGACAGCTGTGAGGTGAAGGAGATGAGATGGAAGGACACCCCTGAGGCGGGGGCCAAGATGGAGGGGAGCCCTGAGGCGAAGGAGATGGGATGGAGGTGACGGAGCCAGGATGGAGGGGGTGCTGAGGTGAGGGTGCCGAACTGCAGAGACAGCTGTGGAGTGGAGGAGACAGCATGGAGGGGCAGCCTGGAGGTGAAGGACACGGCACAGAGGAGCAGCCCCCAGCTACCGGCCCTGAGGCGATGGCGAAGCCCCCTCTGGCGGCCGCCTCCTTCCCGCCTCCTTCCCGCCTCCTTCCCGCCTCCTTCCCGCCTCTTTCCCGCCCCCTGAGGGCGCCCCCTGCTGGCGGCGGGCCCTCAGCCCCCTCAGGCGGGCCATGCGCGGGAAGGCCCCCCCGGATTTTATTTTTGCAATGGTTTGAGGGATTATTTGTAACCTCAGACTGTTCAAGAAAAGCTGGAGCTTTATTCTATGTCAGATTTTGAGCCTGAGGACGGCGGGGGTGAAAGCGAGCTGGTTGTGGCCACTCAGACGCCTCATGGCTCTGCTGGGTGTGGATTCCGTTTGAGGGGTTCGCCCTGAGGGATTCGCTTTTTGAAGGATCCAAATTCGTGGATCCCAGCGCTGCAAAATGCTCTGGCACCTGAGTGTGTCCAGACCCCACAGCCTCGCCGTGCCTCGCCCGTCACACACACACAGAGTCCGTAATTAAAGCTCCTGCATGCTCCTGTCTAAATTAGTAGCAGGGACCCACTGCCAAATGGTGCCAAGTTCAGGCCAATAAAACGTAGCCTCTTTAAAAAAACCCTCTTTGAGTGCGTTATAGAGGAAAAGGGAAATGTGCCCTGAGCGCTCAGGTTTGATTTCTATTTGCATTTTTATGGAATATTATTTATGGAGCTGTGAAAAGTAATGAAGGAGCGTGGTCTGAGCGCTGCAGATTGTCATCTGGAAAGGCAGCGAGTGCCAGCCTGGGTGTTTTGGGGGCTGAGGGGGGATTTGGAGGCTGCTTTCTCTCAGTTTAAGGGGAGACATTCAGAGGATTGGGTTTTTCTTTGCAGTCCAGGTGCAGGCAGGATTTCTGCCCCGTGGTTCCATCTCAAGCTGTGATGCTGCTGGGTTTGCCACCACCACGGGGCTGTGGTCAGGCTGCTCCATGCAGAGCTGGTCTCCAAACCTCAGCTCCCTGTTCCTGGCAGCAGCTGTGGCTGTAGCAGGGCTTTGGGATGGGTCCCAGTGCCCT
The DNA here is from genome assembly GCA_013400435.1 of Pycnonotus jocosus. Lineage (NCBI taxonomy): Eukaryota > Metazoa > Chordata > Aves > Passeriformes > Pycnonotidae > Pycnonotus > Pycnonotus jocosus. The sequence goes on from VWYP01011370.1 coordinate 28,384, forward strand.
GCTGGGCTGTGAAACCAGGTTGGGAGCGCTTTTGCCACCTCTGTGCTTTTCCAGCCAGCCCAGCGTGGAGCAGGGCCGGGCAGCCGCTTCCACGGGCGCTTTGCGGTGCTGGGTGTGTGCAGAGCCGTGTGGTTTGGGACAGCTTTGAGCTGCTCCTCTCTTATCTCGCCCCAAAGCCACAGCCACGTTCACAAACCAGGTGCTCCCCCGCCTTTCCCCTCCGTGGAGCCTGCGTGGGAAGGCAGGCGCTGCTGGGCGCCCGCAAAAAGGCTGCAGGGGAGGGAGGGAGGGAGGATCCTCCCCTTCTCCTTCCACGGCTGAAGGACTCACCTGACATCAGGAGGGAGGTTCAGATCAAATCCCCTCCATACCTGCTGCTCCAGAGCGTGCCCGTGTCGCTAGGTAGCTGGAAGGGATTGAATCAAGTGTTTTCTCCTGGGGAAATGCTTCGGGGCCTGGAACGCCAGCCCTGAGAAGTTAAAAAATGCCTCATTGTAATAAATAGATCTAAAACACACGTCCCTGTGCGTGCAGAGCAGCCACACAATCCTCTGGACGTGTGTTTGTATGTATATGCATCTCCAAAACCAACAGGCCTGTTTAGCATACTCACCTCACGTTCTCTTGCTCTGAGGGATACAAAATCCAGCTGATGTGACCAAAAAAAGTCACTTTTGAGGCTGGATGGCAAAGGAGAGAGGCTCTGCTTTCAACAAGAAGAAAATAGAGGAGGTCTGAAGGACAGAGGTTTCACTTCTCACCTTGGAGAGCAAACCTCATTTCTCCATGCCTTGATGCACCAAGAGCAGAGGTTTCTGGGCTCTGTCTCAGCCTTGGGACAGCTGAGAGAGCCACAGGAATGCCTCCAGCTCCTCAAAGGAGCTTCTGCTGTGGATTCCCACCTCTAATCTGGGCTTCCTGCAGGAGGATGAGATCCAAAGCCAAGGTTCCTTTCCTGTGACCCCCTTTGGGTTTAGACCCTCCAGGAAATGCCATGGGGGGCTCCATTATCCAGTGAAGCTGGGGAACATCCCCACCACGCTGGCCCGAGCCTCCCTTCCCCCAGCAGAGAGCCTGAATTTCTCACTCTCTTTATCCTCTTGGAAGGAGAAAAATACACAGAGAACTCAAGCAGAGGGATATTGTGGCTCCTGGCTTGGGAGTTTTCAGCTGTGTGTTTATCAGCTCCATCCCCTGATGGTATCAGCACGAACAGGCCACCCACAAGAAGGCTTAGCAGGCTGGTCTGGGCTCCAGCTTTTCCTGCCTGTCTCCGTGTGTGTGTGTATACAGCAGGGATGGATGATCCCAGGGCCCGGCCGTCTGGGGCCTGCCTCCATTTATTTACTACACAGCTGATGTCATGGCTAAACATCTTTTTTTCTGTGTTTATGGGGTGTGCTGCTTTAATCTGCCCGAGATGAATAGACCCCTAAGAGAAGTCAGCTTAGCCGTGTCCCCTTCTTGGATAGGAAACAACAAATTTTTAGGACAGGAAATGGGAGCAACTTAAACAAACGGGTTTAGGGTTTTTATTTAAGTCCCTCAGCTCTTTTCCAAGAGGTGCTTCCCCTTCCAATCCTTCGGGGACACTCTAACCACCCCATCTCCTCCTGCACCCCGGCAGGCACGTCAGAGCTGAGCCCCTTCTCGGACCCGCGGCAGTTCGAGCGCTCCTTCCCGACGCTGCCGGCGCTGACGGAGACGCGTTTCTCCGACCCGCGGATGCATTACCCCGGCGCCATGTCCGCCGCCTTCCCCTACACGGCCACGCCTTCTGCCACGGGCATCGGGGGCATCAGCATGACCAGCATGCCCACCACCACCCGCTTCCACCACACCTACCTGCCGCCGCCGTACCCCAGCTCCACGCAGAACCAGAGCGGGCCCTTCCAGGCCAACCCCTCTCCCTACCACTTGTACTACGGGACGTCCTCGGGCTCCTACCAGTTCTCCATGGTGGCGGGGGGCGAGCGCTCGCCCACTCGCATGCTGTCGTCCTGCACTAGCGCCTCGGCGGGGAACAACCTGATGAACCCCGGCCTGGGCGCGCAGAACGACGGCGTGGACGCAGATGGCAGCCACAGCAATTCCCCCACCGCCATGAGCACCACGGGCAGGATGGATGAGTCCGTCTGGAGACCCTACTGAGGAGGAGCTCGGCCGGGCAAAGATGTCTTTAACTTCATCAGCCACACCGTGGCTCCTTTTGGGAGCGACCAAAGTGATGCCAAGGGAAAAGGTAAAACCAAAGTCTTCCAAACCCAAAGCAAAGGATCCCTCTGCATGCAAACATCAAGCGAAGATGGACCGAGACCTTCGTTACATTTCAAGGTGAACGCCCACGAGGCTGGAATGTGTCGCTTGATGTGGTTCCTTCCGTATGTTTTAGGTATGTGGATTGTACATAGGGAAAAAGAAACCCCAAGGACGTGTGGAATCAGATGTTTGGTACTTGCAGAACACTTCTCGTTCATCTCACCTGCACCTCTTCCCCACGCAAAGCATTCAGAAGTGAGGAGAATCTCACCCTTCCTCTGCAAAAGGGTGCAGAGAAAACACCAGGGATTCATCCAAGCCATCTCTCTGCCAGTGCAGGAGGACTGAACTTTAAAAAAAAAAGGAGAAAAAAAAGAAAAAAACCCCATTGTCTCCTGTCCTTCCCTCTCCGCTGGTGAAGGGTCCCTGAGCACCAAAGAGCAGTGGGGTTTGCAGCACAGCCAGGGGCACTGGGGCTCAGTCAGCCACGTGAACAAGAGCTGTGATGTGATTATTGTTATTATTTTGTTGACGACAGAAGTTGTATTGTTCATTTTGATGTCATTGTCGTCACTTGTCAATCAGTAACGTGGCTGACCCCGGGCCTGGCTGACCTCTTCCCTCCATGTTTACACACGAGATGTACTTTTTATGGAGATGTTTTGTTTTGTTTGTTTGCCCTCTTGTCCTGACCTCATCATTCAGCTCTTTGCTCCCCTTAGCAAACCTCAGTGATGGTGGCTGAAGTGAAGGCAGCGTTCAGGACAATCTGAGACATTTGAGATGCACTTCCAAGGAGCTCAGGAGCCTTTGGCACGGCCTTGCCACCATTCTCCAGGTGTTCCTTCCCTCTCCTCTGAGTGGCAACACTCACAGCTGGTGGCAAAGCATCGTAATTCTGTTCTGGTCCTTTCCTACGTTCTCACCCAGAGAGGATTAATTTCTTATTTTGAGTCACATTTGTCAGTTCACCCTGAAAGCTCTGAGATCTGGAGAAAGGAGCAGTTTCTCCTCCTGGTAAATTGTGAATTGATGCTGTGCAGCCTTTTCCATCCCCTCACTCTCCTGTCCTTCCCCCAGGTCACCCTGAGCATGAGGATCTCACTGTAGGGGAATAAGCTCCAGAAGGGGCACTCAGGGTGCCACTGGTGGCGGTGGCATCAGGTGGCATTTGCAGGAACCAGCTCTGCCAAGCACCTCACACCCTCACAGCTGACACCAAAGAGATTGCAACCAAACAGGGCCGTGGTGGGAAGCAGCTGGAGAGTGCTGTGGGCTCCTCCAAGGGTGGCTCAGGGGCTTGGCTCTGATGCACAACACAGGGTTTGTCACCTCCTGCAGGCCAGCTGTGCCCTCTGCTGGGAATTGGGGCTGGATTCAGAAATCCTGGTGCTGACAGGGCACTGACATTCCTGGGGATCCATAATTGTGGTACCCACTGTCCTGCAGAGCCGTCCCTGCAGCCAGAGCACAGCCCCAGTGCCACCAGTAACCACACCTTTCTTTTTCCATTTCTCCCATAAACACAAGAAAACGGAACCCTCAGAGCTGCCCTCCTGGCCCCCTGTGCCTCGGTCACACCATGCCAGCCTTGTCACCTGTCCCCAGCTCCCAGCTGGCAGCCGGTCACCCTCAGCCCAGAGCGCTGGAATTGCACTACCACAGCAAGGCTGGAGCAGCACGGCCTGGCTGCCCTGGACAGCTGCCATGACCACTCAGAGTTCCATAAGCAACGCAGAACAACTCTTTTCAATAATAATAATAATAATAATAATAATGATAATAATTTTTTTTAAGCCTTACCCCAGCAAAACTGCAACCTCCACTTGCCTTAGCGCCGGCGCTCGCCGGCTCTGGAGCTGGACAGGGCAGCCTGTGTTTTGATGCCTTTTTGCATTTGTCATCCCGTCCCACTGGTTGAAAGCACAAAGGAAACAAGGCATTCGTAGTTGTAGGTTAATTTAAGACTGTTTGTAGTGAGTTTTGAAAGAGAAAATAATAAAAAAAGAATGGCAACGATGTTGTTTTTATGACATATTGTCATGTGAAGGTGTAAATAGATGCACCTCTGTTGTATGCAAATGGTCACGAGACAGGCCAATGTTTTTTGCTTTGCACTATAATTTGCTTTTTTTTTTAAAAAAAATGCACAATCGCTTGTACAGTAAAGCCCCTTTGTCTGGCTCACAGAATATTTAACTATAGAATCTAATTTTTGGTCTTATTTGTTATAATAATATAATTCTTAAATGTGTTGAAGGATACAATTCTTAATAATGCTTCTAATACTTGTATGTGCAGGGTAAAAGAGCACCAGACTAAGGAGATGAGATCAAAGATCTTTGTAGATAAAGAAGGCTAAAGCTCTTGGGTTTTTTTAATGGTGTCTTATGATGGACATTAAAAGAAAAAAAAAAAAAAAAAAAAGCTAGTGATACCAAAAAAATGGGGTTATTTGTGTAATACCCCAGCCCTACTTGAAGGCAATGCCCTATATTTAATATGTAGCCCAATTTTTAACCTGTAGCACTTGTCACTGGGGAAGGGAGAGGGGTGGGGAGGGGGAGAGGAAGAGGAGGAGGAGGGTCTGCTCCTGGAGAAGTCCTTGGGGAAGCTGTGGCTGGAGGAATCTCCCGGCTCTGGCTCCCCTGGGAGCAGCCGGGCTGCGCGGGGCTGGCGTGGGGACAGAGCCACGGCTCGGGGGACAGCTCTGCTTTTCTGGGATGGGGTCATTTCTGCTCCGCTGGCCCTGGCCGTGGCCTCGGGCCGCCGTGTAATCCTGTCAATGCCATGAGGAACAATAAAGGAATGGTTACGATGGCCCCGCTGCCTCCCGCCTGTCACTTCTCTCGGGGGGCCGTGCCCGGGGCAGGGGGGGCTCCTCACGCTGCTTTCCCTTCAAGCTCTGATTTTCGGCTCGTTCAGAGCACCCCGGTACCAGATCCGGTGTTTGGCACCACAAGGGTGTCCAAGGGAGGGCAGAACGGGGTGGGATGGAGTGGGAGGACCTGAGCTCGCTGAAAACTCATTTAAACCTCTCCAGAGGGGTCCTGGAGCACAGCCTGTGCCCGGGGGCAGCCCTGTCGGGTTGATCGCTGCATCCCAGCCCAGCATCCTCTCCCTGCCCTCCTCCTGTCAGCGCCGTCCCCAGCCTCAAAAGCTCCGCACAAATCCTGCAGGACCCCAAAATCCCGGGTGGTGCGAGCTCAGACCCCTCAGCACTCAGCGCTGGCCTCCAGAACCCCAATGACAGCTGAAAGGCAAAAATAAAAATATCCCAGCCCACAGCAGGATCCGATGCCAAGGCGCTGCGGGCCGGGGCTCCCGAGGAGCCGGGGAATCAGAGCCAGAATTATTCATGAGCCCGGGGCAGGAGCGCCGGGGCCATTCCCAAAGCTCTGCCTCCCCTCTGCAGCATCTCCGTGAGTGGAGCCCACAGTGGAGCTTGCATGGAAAGAGGAAAAAAAAAAAATTAGGAAAAGCCCAAACCACAATAAATGCTGGTACCCGGCTCCACAGCCCTGGCCAGCAGGAATATGTTCCAAGGAAAACCCAAGGCTCAGCTGCCTTTTCTTCACAGCTACTGGGAGAGGAAACACCCCGAGGTGTAGCTGTTATTTACAGGAACTTTCTGTTCCAAAAGGATCCGTGCTTTTCTCGCAGCCTCACTCAGAACTGCAGTGGGAAGAGAGAAGGGGAAGGAAAGGGGGGAAAAAAGAGGACAAATAAATGTCCATGGAGTTGGTGCTGGTGCCAGTGGAAGGGATGAGGATGTGTCAGACCAAACCAGGGGAACAGCAGCACCTAAAATCCTGATGGGAGGCCCAGAAAGCTGATGGTGTTAAATGTACCCAGCACCTGAGGGCCAGAGGGGTGTGATTTTTATATGGGCATTATTTTTATACGGGTATTAATATTATTTGTGTTATTCTATGGGTGATATTTTTATAAGGCTGATTGTTTTATATTGGGGATATTTTTACCTGGGCCACCTACCCTTCACAGCTGCTGCATTGTGCTTACACACAGGTTTTATCCCAATTTAATGAATTTAAATGGAAAGCTGGACCCCAGCACAGCATTGTGGGGTTGTGGGGTGCATCAGCCTCTCCCAAAGGCTCCCAAATACCCGAGAGCTCCCTCTGTTCCAGGGGGAAGCTGAAAAACAGGGCTGGAAGCAACAGCGTGGGGCAGTCAGAGCAGGAATGTTTGGGTTTTCTTTTGCAACAGAAAACTGAAAGGGGGAAAAAAAATAGCTGGAGCTTGGAAAGCTATTTTTTGAGCATTCAGATATTAAATTGCGTGGAGTTTGGACTGAAAAATCTCCTAGGAAAAATGAAGACTATTTCCTTTGAGATCAGAGCTAACAAAAGTCTCAGCAGAAAGCTTGTTTTATTCTCATTCCAGCCCAAACTCTGAAGCCCAGCCTCTGTTCTAATGACTCTGTTGTGTGCAGACTGTCTTGGTAAATAATCTTTTAACTTGCACAAATTCTGAGACTACACAGGATATAGGGGAAGGATCCTGGCTCTTGCCTTGCCCACATCAAGCCCTTAATGAGCCGTGCCCAAACGAGCAATCAGCGTCATTAAGGGCCAATTCTGCTCCTCTGAAACGGGAATGAAATCCTGTTCCTCTGAAATAGAACCAGATGGCCCTGAGAGGTGCAGAGCACCCATCCAGCACCCCCAGGGACCCCCCGAATCTGCAAAAAATCATCTCTGTGGGCACCCACGGGGGGTTAATCCTCCTGCAGGGCCTTCCTGCTGGAAAGGATGGGGGCTTTGTGGGGCTGGGGTGGGTGTTTTTGTGAATGCTGCCTATTTAGAAGCTAAATGATGGAAAACATGGAAAATTCATTAGGGTGTCTGGGCAAGTGTTGGGTTACACGTCATTCACATCCACTCACTCAGCGGGACCTCGCGCCTTGGGGGAGAGATATATTTATATACATTTATATCCGTGGATTTTATGTAGAGGAGTGGTTTGGGGGGGGTGTTTTTCCCCTCCATTTAATTTCCAGACTGGCACAAAAATGAGACTTTTTGCCTCTCTTCAAAACTGGCTGCCCCCCTCGGCCTGGGCTGGCTGGGCTCTGTCCCTTCCCAGCCCTGGGAGGTGACTGGGGCCATTCCCACTGCTTGGAAAAGGCAGGAGCTGCTAACCCAGGATCCATAAAGGGCAAATCCACGGCCAGGGCAGGACCTGTGGGCTGGGATCCCCAGCTGGCTCTTCCTTCAGTGCTGGCTGAGAGCAGGGGGAGGAACTGGGGGTGGAGGGCTGACCCAGTGCCCAAAATATAAAACCCGAAAAAAAAAATCCCCCAATCTTTCATTCCTGATAACTCAGAATTTCTCCAGTTTGCTGCAATACAAAGCCAACCCACTGAAAACATTGTTCCAAGGCCGTCAGAGCTGTTTTGTTCAGGATGTTTCATTTTCCAGGGAGTTCTTTCTCCCCGGCTTCAGCCTGTCCTGACACTTTCCAGCCCTGAACCACATCAGAGATGCCACCAAGCAGGGCCGTGTCACCTCCTGATGGCACCTGAACCTGCATCCCGGTGCTGGCAGCCCCAAAAACCACATCTTGAAAGCCTCAGCAAGCGCCTCGTGTGCTGTTCTGTGATTTAATCACTCGTTTTATTTTTATTCAGTCCATGCAAAGCAAGGCCCCCGTGTAACTGTTAATTCCTGCCAGCAGCAGCCTGGGATGCAGGGAAGGTGTTTTCTTGTGCAGAGGCTGGGCTGGGCCGGGAGATCAGAAGAGTTTAAATTAAAATAGGCTCATGCGAGCCTTTATTCTTGGCTTAGCCCACAAGAAGCTAAAAACGCTGTTCAGCGACGCAGAGCCGGGATCCCGCCGCTGTCAGACACCCGGCCCTGAGCGCAGCCCCACTTCAAAGCGCCGGGGCAGGGCACGGAGAAGAGCGAGGCCTCATTAACCCGGGGATCGCGTTAGATGCGCCGATAGCGGGCTCTAATTAGGGCAGGAGGGGCGGCCGGGGGAGCCGGGGCCGCGTCCCGTGTGTTGAGTGCGCGGGGCCGTCCCGGAGCATCCCCCAGGTGAGCGCCCCGGGCGGGGCACCTGCTGCGTGGGTCGGGCTCACGCGTGACCGGGCAGGTCCGCGGGGCGGGGGACGCGCTCCCGGCGGCTCCCGGAGCCTCCCGGAGGCACCCGCAGCACCCACAGCTCCCTGCACCTCCCTCCGACCCCACCCGGGCACCCCCCGGCCCGCGGCTCCCCCCGGGATGTGCCTGGGGAGAGGGTTGGGAGCGTCCCGGCTGCTGGGGCTGTTGGTGATGTTGCCTTGGCTGGGCAACCAAACCATCCCTGCGATGGCACCGGGGCATCAGGAGAGTGCTGGGAGCACCGGGTGATACCCAGAGCTCTGCCCAAAGCACCACCGTGCAGCAGGGCAGGAGAGAAAGGAAACCCCGGGCACATTTTGGGGCTGGATGACCCAAATTCAGGCTGCATGAGCACCCAAATCCCGGCCCTGTGAACACCCAAATCCCAGCCCTGTGAGCACCCAAATTCAGGTTCTATGAGCACCCAAATTCTGGCCCTGTGAGCACCCAAATTCAGGCCCTGTGAGCACCCAAATCCTGGCCCTGTGAGCACCCAAAACCCAGCCATGTGAGCACCCAAACTCAGGCTTTGTGAACACTCAAATCCCAGCCCTATGAGCACCCAAATTCAGGCCCTGTGAGCACCCAAATCCTGGCCCTGTGAGCACCCAAATCCCAGCCATGCGAGCACCCAAATTCAGGCTCTGTGAGCACCCACACCACGATGCCGATGGGGTGGGGCAGCCAAGGATCAGCTCCGGGTCTCCATCCCTCGATGATCCCCCTGCGGAGGTGCCGGGAGCCCCTTCCCCAGCCCAGGCCGGGCTCTGGCAGCGCTCCAGCAGGGATATTTCACTCCAGCAGGGATATTTCACTCCAGCAGGGATATTTTGCTCCAGCAGGGATATTTAGCTCCAGCAGAGATATTTCACACCAGCGCTACCAGGCGCAGGATTTCCTTTCCATCCGGGCGATTTGCAAAGCTCCCCGGGTCCCTGCAAACGTACACAGGGAGGGTTTTAATTCGGGCAGGAAAATAACCACGGCACAGCCGGGTTTGGCTGCGGAGGTGCCGGTGCAGCTCCCGGTGCAGTTCCCGGTGCAGCTCCCGGTGCAGCTCCCGGTGCAGCTCCCGGTGCAGCTCCCGGTGCAGCTCCCAGTGTGTCTCCGGGGTGGCTGCAGCCCAGACCCCCCTCCCTTGGCAGGTTTTGCTGTTTGCCTTTGCAGCCGGTGGGTTTATTACGGCCCGGGAACACCCAGGATTGTTTTGCTGTCTGCCATGAAATCGATACAGTAATTTCATTTCTCAGTCATAAATGAAATGAGCTGTAAAGCAAAGTTGGGTGTTTAAGCCGGAGTGAAAGAATGAATTGTTCTAACGGGGGATGTTAATGAGGGGATTAAATGTGCCTGTGAATCCTGGGGGTCTCCAAGCTACCCAAACTGTCACTGGGCATTTTTGGGGCTCTCTACACCCCTCCCTTGTTCTGTCTCAGACCTGTGGTGCAGCACCCTGTCCCTGCCTGGGTGGGCAACAGAACTTCACCTGAGCCCCACCAGGCATGGAGATATTCCAGGGGGTTTAGGGTGCTGATGGCTGAGGGAAAGGGACCAGAGGAAAGTCCTTGCTGTGGGATGGGGCTGTGGAGGGCTCTGCCAGCCCCTCATCTCCTCATCCTCATCTCCTCATCCTCATCTCTTCATCCTCCATCCTCATCCTCATTTCCTCATCTCATCCTCACCTCCTCATCTTTTCCTCATGGCGACACTCCCACATGGAAGGTAGACTAAAAGGAACGGGAAAAACAAACCCAAAGCAAAGAGATGTTTGTTAGCAGCAGCCTTTCAGCTGACCCAAAGCAGCTGGGGTTTTTATACTGATATTTTTTCACTCAGCCCCTGCTGTTTTCCCAGGAGGGTGGGCAGAGGTTTCCGCTCCCGGGGCTGGGCAGTTCTCATCTCGGGGGATGTTTTTCCCCTGGCACGAAAGGCAGGAGGTTTGCCCAGCTCCACACCATGAAAGATTAAACCCAGAATTTGGTCTTTGCTTTCCTGCCCACAGCCTGGCAGCCCGACCTCGGGATCCCTCCTGTCATGGCAAGCGCCCAAAACCCCCAACTCCCCTCCTGCCCCTGCTCCATCATTTATTTTCCAGTGGAAAATAACCTAGCGCTGATCCGGGCCACTTTGACAACTCCAAAAATACGAGGCCATATTATCTCGAGACCATTTTTTAAAAAGCCCCACAGTGAAAGCCCTATTGGGGCAGGAGGAACTCCAGCCAAGTTCCCCACGTCCGCCCCCTCCCTGCTCCAGTTGTATTCCCCTGGAAATCCTCGCGAAGAAAAACACAGGGCCTTAAAAAAAAAAAAAAAGAAAGAAAAATTTGGTTTTCATTAAAAACCCTCGAATGTGAGGGGTTCTGTAGCTTTCAATGGGGCTTTGATTCCTATAGATGATGGAATGTTTTCAGAACATTTTAAAAAATGTTCTCCACCTTTCTATCTTGTATCGGCGGGGAGCTGCGCCGGCGTTTTTCTCCCTGATAGAAGTGGCGAGGGCTGGGTGCAGATCCAAACCCTTCCCTTTATTTACCTTGAGGTTTCGGTTTAAAAATGTGATGATATTTTATTGTGGCTTTGGAACCAGAGGAGATAATCCATGTGGGGGGAAAAGAAATGGGTGGAAAACACTGCAGGAATTTTTTTTTTAAGAGGGATTTTAATTATTAATCTTTTTTTTCCTATAGAGAGGAAGTGGGGTCACTCGGCACATGCAGGCACCCACGTATCTCTCTGAGCCCTTTTTGGGGGAAGCTGAGAGGAATTTCCAACCCTCTAGATCATGCCCAGTTTTGTGGGGATTGCCTAAAGAAATGATTTTATTGTCGTGTTCCATCCCTGCTCCTGGATGCACCAGCTGGTGGCTTTGCTAAATCCCCTTTTATAGAAGATCAGCCTTTTAATGTTAATTTAATTCCATTTTTTTTTGGAAAAAAACCCCCCACTTTACGCTCACATTTTTTTTAGCGAGTGTAAAGTAGGTTCCTGGCCTTGGCATTTTTGAGGGTGAGGTTTAAAGGGCTGGAGAGAGCTGAGGTTTCCCTTCCATCACCCCCAACCTCACCTGGTGCCAGCCATGCCCGAGGAGGTTCCATGTGCCAGGCTGGGACAGCCACATGTCCCCTCCGGAGCCAGGGCTCATTCCCACCCCAGGGAATGTCCCCAGGGCTCATTCCCACCCCAGGGAATGTCCCCAAGGCCTGGCCATCCCCAGGGAATGTCCCCAAGGCTCGGCCATCCCCAAGGCTCTCTGCACTCCGCTTTATTCCAGCTTTTTTCTGCCGCTGTCACCACCCGGTGCCACCCCCCAGACCTCACCAGGAGCCAGCTCTCCCCTCCTCACTCCAACCCCACCCCAGCTGGCATTTTGGGGTGGTTTTGTGCTTTCTCCTGCAGGAAATCCCAAACCAAAGCCCTTTCCTGCAGCTCGGTGGGGCTCTGGGGAGGAGGAGGTGCCGAAATTGGGCTCGGTGCCGGGCTGGTCGGACCGGTCGGGCCGGCTGGGCCGTGCCCAGGGCACCCAGACACGCCGTGCTCGCCCCTATCGCTGTCCCTGCCCCTCCCCGGGTGGCAGCACGGCCTCGGCTCAATTACCGCTCATTAATCACCGCCTCACAAAGGGCCACCCAGGCTGTGGTGGCCCGGTGCCACCGCGGGTGCCCAGCCCCGCTGCCCCCGAGCCCGGGGAGCACCTGCAGCGCTCCCAGCCCGGCTCTAGCCCAGCTCCTCCCAGGGGGATCAGAGGGATTGGAATAAACCCGAGGGAGATGAGCACGGAGCACCAAACCCCAGCTCCAGCCCTGCTGACCCAGCACCTTGGGAGGAGGGTTTGGAACTGGGTTTGGAGCTGGATCTGGAGCTGGGCTTGGATCTAGGCTTGGAGCTGGATCTGGAGATGTGTTTGGAGCTTGGTTTGGAGCTTGTTTTGGAGCTGTTTTTGGAGTTGGCTCTGGAGCTGTTCCCTGAGTCAGGGTCCTTGCAGGTGTTGGGTCTGAGCAGCAGCGATCTGGAGGGGCTGGAATGTTCCACGGATGTGGTTCCATGGGATGTGATTGGTTCCATGGGATGTGATTCCATAGGATGCAATTCCATAGGATAAAGTTCCATGGGATGTGGTTGATTCCATAGGAAGCAATTTCATCAGATCCTGGCCACTGGGCTGCATTTCCCTGGGCAGGGATGAGCCCATTCAAAGCAGGAACAACTCAGGGTCACGGCTCCTCGCTGTCCCCTGCTGAGCTCCTGGGCTGCAGGGCCGGGGCTGAGGGCTCTGCCCATCCCTGCTCCCATCCCTGCTCCCATCCCTGCTCCCATCTCAGCTCCCATCCCTGCTCCCATCCCTGCTCCCATCCCATCCCTGCTCCCATCCCTGCTCCCATCCCTGCTCCCATCCCATCCCATCCCAGCTCCCATCCCTGCTCCCATCCCAGCTCCCATCCCTGCTCCCATCCCAGCTCCTGCCCCGGGGCTCGGGGCGCTGAGCAGAGCTGGAGTGTGCCAGAGCTCACGTAGGCAGGAGGAGCTGCCGCCTCTCCAGGGCGGGATGAGGACGGGATGAGGATGGGACACGCTCCCCTCTCACTCCCCAGCAGCAGGAGACGGGGCTGGTTCCGAGCTGGGAATGCCCAGAGCCCCCGAGCAAGGAGCCAAACCCAACACTCGGCTCCTCCCGCCACAAGAAATACAAACATCAGTAATTTTTTAATATCTAATTAAGAAGTTTTAATGTGCTCCCCTGGCAAGGCGGCTGCCACTGGAGTAGAGAGGTTATAAAACACCCCCATGGAGCCTCTATGGATTTGAGGATCTTTGTTAATTAATTAGCATGTGGGGCTGGGCTGGGTTAATGGCCAAGGACCTCGTGGTCCTTGTGTGGCTGTGGACCAGCACAGCATCCCAAAATAACATCCCAAATTAGCATCCAACACAGCATCCAACACAGCATCCCATCAGAACATCCCAAAAGAGCATCCCAAAATAGCATCCCCCACAGCATCCCATCACAATATCCTATTAGAGCATCCCAAACCAGCATCCCACAGATTTGGGGCTGCTGAGCCCCTCTGGAGCTGGGCAGCCACAGCTGGGCCATGGCTGAGCCCCCCCAGGTCCCTCCCAATGCTCCAAATAAACTGAAATTATCCCAATCAAAGGCCCCTCTGTAACCCAGCCCAAGGCTGATCTGTGCCCTGAAGAGCTCCAGCATTTTCCTACGGGGGGAAAAAAACCTTATTAGATTAAAACCAAGCCCCTCTGCATGAATCCTCTCCCTCTTCCCAAGCCTGGTCACTTTAAAAGGCAGAAACTGAGGGGAAAAAACCCACAAAAACAAAAAAGCCAGCAAAATTGGGATAGGTTTAAAGAACTCAGCCCTTCACAGGAGATGCTGCAGCCTGCTGTAACTCCACAAATAAACTTTACTTTATACATTTGAGTCGTGGCACAGCTTTGGCAAATTCAGAGCCCTCCAGTGCAGCGTTTCCTGCATTCCTGATTGCTATCAAAGGCTTGGGAAAATATACAGGTGGAGGGAGCAAATTTAACTCTTTGCTCCCCAACTTCACCTCGCCCCCAAGTCAGGAAGAGCTCAGGGCTGCTCTGGAAGGGACCAGTGTCAGATGGGGAACAAATCCCTGCCTCAGCAGCACAGGGATGGGCTCAGAGAAAAACAGGATTTAGGACTGAAGGAAAAGGCTGGAAGCCAGGCTCCAACCCAGCTTTCCAGCCTGTGCTGGAGAAAACCTGGGCACAAGAGGGTTTCCATGTCCATGGGATGGCCCCTGGCTGGCATCAGCTGCAGGAACACTGTGAGCCTTCACAGCTGCAAAGGGATTTTTAGTCTGGGTTTTTAAAACAAAAAAAACGGGGTAATAATGATGATTTTTGTGTGAGGAACCACAGCCCCAGGTGAGGTTCAGGGAGGTCTGGGCTGGCCGAGGTTCATTGAGGAAAAACCCGAGCACAGCAAGTCCAGCTGAATTCTACAAATGCCAGCGGCCCCCGCTGGCCACAGCTTGGCTGGGAGGCCAAATAAATGCAAATAAAGCAATAATAATTAAATAAAATAACAAAAATAAAAATGTCAGCCAGGCCTTTTGGGCCTGGCCCGAGGAAGAGGAGGAAATTCCAGCCCCTCTGTGCCAGCTGCCACCGCAGGAAGGTGCTGGGGGTGCCCAGAGAGTGGCTGGGGAGGAATGCAGGGGATGGAGGGGCTGGATTTTCCTCTCCAATCCCAAATATCAGCCTTGGCCTCGCTGCAGCACAGGGACAGCAGCACTGGACACGTGTCAGCCAGGACATTGCTGAGGGACAGACGTGTCCTGGAGCTCCAGGAGGAGCAGGGGGCTCCAGACCTCCCAGGGAAACATGGATGAGCTGGCAGGGGCACAGCCTTGGGGCAGGGATCCTGTCCCAGTGGCTCTGCTGCTCCCCTTGGCTCCAGGGCCACCAGCAGAGTGTCCCTTTCCCAGCCCGCAGGGACAGCTGGGGACAGAGGGGATTGCTCATCCCCGCGGGGATTGCGGCTCCCGGGGGAGGAAAGGATGTTCCCCATCCTCCCCTCCCACCACGGATGGATTTTTTTCCTCTCTGGGGCCAGCTGGGACCTCGCTGAAGCACCGGGGCCGCCTCTTCAGGCACCTCTTTAATGCCCTGACGGGGGTGGAAAAGCCAAAAGAGCATCACGGGGCTGGGGCTGGGGGCTCCTGGGGGTCGGCCCCGGTCCCGGGAGAGGCTCCCGAGAGCAAATCAAAGCTCCGGGAGGTTTTGGAGCGATGGACGAGACACAGCGAGAGGGCTCGGAGACAGAAACCGGCCCCAGATGCGCCGTGCGGGGCTGGGGGGGACGGGGAAGGCTCCGAGCTCTGCCCCACCTCAGGCGCTGCTTTCATCTCGCTCCGTCTCGGCAGCTCCGGGGCTGTGTGGATGGTGAGGGGGAGCAGGGACTGGCACCAGCGCTGTGCCAAGGCTGAGCCACTCCAGGGCCCGGCTGTCCCAGGAGCCACCAAGCTCGGGTGTCCCCAACCTGCCTCACCCACTCACCAGTCTGGGAGCATCTCCAAAACCCCACAAAACTGGGGGTTTGTGCTCTAAAAGAGAGGAGAAATGCAGGATTGAGTCCAGCCTGGCTTGGCAGCAGGGGGAGGAAATTCGGGCATCAGAGGGAAGGGAGCTCCTGCACTCATCATCAGCCCCTGCTCACGTCTCCAAGGGATGGAGCAGCAGCAGAGCCCCTCTGGCATCCTGAGGAAGAGGGAGCAGGAACCGGGGACCAGAGCAGGAACCGGGGGCCAGAAGAGGAGCAGGAGTCGGGGCAGGAGCAGCAGGAGCAGCTCCCTTTGGGGNGCCAGAGCAGGAACCGGGGCAGGAACAGGGGTTGGGGGCAGGAGCAGGAACCAGGGGCCAGAGCAGGAGCGGGAAGTGGGGCAGGAGCAGCAGGAGCAGCTCCCTTTGGGGCCCAAACCCCCGGGATTCACACCCTGCTCTCACCAGCCCTGCTCTGCCCGTTCCCATCTCCCGGGCCTGTCCCACACCCAGTGAGGGTGGCCAGGATGGACCCGGCTGCCCCTGACCCCGCTGGGGTTTTCAGGATGAGAGGAAAGCACAGCCCGGGGAGCTGGGCCGGGTCATTGGCACAGGCACAGAGCAGGAAAAGGGAACCTGAGCCCAACTCCACACAGGGCTGGTTTCTGGGAAGGGTTTGCAGTGACCACAGGAAGAACACGCAGGTCTGGGCAGCTGCCCTGGCCGGGCAGCACCTATGGGGACACGGCCTGGCCTGGGGACAGCGGGCACTGCCAAGAAAATGACCCCAAGGCCATCATTTCCCACCCACACCCGGCCCTGGAGCATCCCCTCCATCCTCTCTGTGTCCTCCGAGGTCCACCAGGACTTCTTCTTCCCACTGCCAGCGCCGCTGCTTCCCGGCAAACCCGGGCACTTTGGGGGCTCTGCTTGGCACATCAGGGGGGGAACATCACCCAGGGGGGAGCAGCGCTGTCCCCGCTCAGCCCCGGATCCCCTTTCCCTCCCCAGCCCAGGGAACTGCTCAGAGCAGGGAGCTGAGCCCTCCCCAGCGCCCGCAGCGTCCCCAGCTCGCAGGGAAAAGTGAGAGGCGAGGCCGGGCCGAAGTCCCGGTTGTGAAATAACCCCCGGTACCTGCCCGGCTTTGAAATGCAAAGCGCTCGGCTCCGCTCGGGCAGCGCCGTTGCGGTTCTGAGGCGAACAAAGCTCTCGATACAAACGGGCTGCAGTCGCTGATCAACCGGCAGCTTCAGACCGAGAGGCATCTCGCATGCAAATGGCCTTTACCGCTAATTAAATGCACAAAGGAGATTTTTCCAGGCATCCAAGGTTGCTCCTGCGGAGTCTGAACTCCCACACGCGCACACACCCAGCGCCTCTGCAGAGCGAGGCTTTTTCTGCGCACAAAGCGCTTCATTTCCATGCGCGTGGATTGGGCAACGCTGCCATTCCCGGCTCCTTCCCCTGCTCCCTCCAAGGACATCCCGATCCAGCTCCAGCCCTTGGGGCTCCCAGTTCCACTCCCGTGTCCAGCTCGGTGGGAATCCCAGCACTGGGATAATTCCAGCCCATTTCCAGGTTCAGCGGAGCTGGGTGAGGTCTTGCAGGTGCTGGGGGAAAGGTTTTGGTTTGAGGGACAAGAGGGAAAAGGTTTTGGTTTGAGGGACCCACAAGGTCCCATGTCCCAGAGGGATCCATGAGGCCACTTGCTGTCCTGTCCTGTGAGGACAAAGTCCCCTGTCCCCTGAGGACGTGGCGCTGGTGATGCCCCATGAGCCAAACCAGGGATTCTCTGCCCCAGGAATCTCCCCCTCAGCCCCTTCCTGCCATTGGGGCAGCCCAGGGGACACCACAGGCTGTGTTACCCAGCCCCTCTCCCCTCCTCCCAGCACACCCAGACCCCAAAGCCAATCCCAACCCCAAATCTCCCCCCTGCAGCTGCTCCCGTGGCTCAGCCGTGTCCAGGCTGCCCGGTGGGGACAGGGACAGGGACAGGGATTCCCTGGAGCAGGCTCTGCAGGGTCAGGGGGCTGATGGAGTCACCCCAGCCGTGCTGCTGAGGGGCAGCAGGGACATCCCAGCGGTTCCCAGCGCCGGGGGGACTCAGGGGACACTCAGGGGTCAGACACGGCCACGTTTCACAACTGCCGATGGCTCGGGCTCCCCCCGCCGCCACCACCCACACTCGGGGTGTGTTTGCAGTGCCGAGATGTCGAGTTTGTATCTCCTGCTCATCTCCAGCTGAAGCATTCCTGCTTGTTTACTGCTCCTCTCCCCCAGTCACAGGATCCCGGTCCAGCAGAGGAGCTTTCATTTCCTGGGGACATCTTGCATTCATTAGGACATGTTGTTATTGACTTACAAGGCTGCTAATTCCCAAGGTCCAATTTAGCCCTCGAAACCACCAACATGTGTGCTGGGGAGTTGCTACATCCCTGCCAGCAGCCAAGTGTGCTCAGCAGGCACAGAGGGAGCCCGGATTTAACGCCAGGGAGCTTTTGGGACCTCTCTGCTCCGTGCTCAGGGTCTCCAGCCCCGAGGGGACAGTGCCACCACACCAGCCTGAATATTCTCCCTCTGCAAATGGGAAACATCAGCAGAGAAGGAGCTGGGGGTGATGGGGACACGGCAAGGGGTGACAGGGACAGCTGGAGCCCCAGGGCAGACCCAGGGCCAGGATCAGGGCAGGGGTGACCCGGGGCTGGCAGGAGCCGGCAGAGCCCTGAGGAGCAAACCCAAGGTTTGAGGAGCTGCCTCAGCCACAGCGGAGCTCCTTGTCTGGGCCCGGCTTTGGGTCAGACAGGTTCCTTTAACTCGCCGGGATCTCGGGGTATCGCTCCCCGCTGCGGGCAGGGCAGGGCCCCGCAAACACTGCCCAGAAATAAATCTACCTGTAATGCACAGTGTGGGGAGAGGCGGCTCAACTGCGGCCCCCGGGGGCTCTGAGTCAGCCAGACGGGGATTAAAGGCTGAGGCAATCCCAGCCCCCGGCTCCGGCCCCACCCCGGCCGGGAAGCTGCAGCCCCCGGTGGCGGAACCACATGGAAGCAGCGCCCGGCCCCGCCGCGGTTCGGGGCTGGGCAGGGAGAGCGGCGATCCGGGCAGCCGGGACCGGCCCCGGGGCTGCGGAGCCGCGGCAGCCCCGCCGCGATGGCTGCAGATTGGGAAAGGCGGCGGCAGCCCCGGAGCCGGCGGCGGGGATGGGGAGGATGCACCTGCAGGAGCTGCCGGCTGTGACCTGCACGGCCCTGGGAACGCTCCTGCCTCACAGAGAACGCGAGACCCTGCACAAAACGGGCTGGAACTGCGGGGTCTGCCCCAGCACAGGGCTGGGACAAAGCAGCACCCATTGGGACAGGGCAGGGACAGAGCAGCACCCACTGGGACAGGGCAGGGACACAGCAGC